>JBAJNP010008098.1:0-20987 GCA_036877545.1 Yasuhikotakia modesta | reverse complement strand
CACCCGCCTTACAGTTTGGACCCTACTTCTAACTCTAAATGAGTCTCTGGGGTGAACCACAGCTCCTGCGAGCCCTGGGCCCTCCTCCCTCCCACCCCACTAATGGGGTGCACTACTGAAAGTCATCTACAAAGAGATTTGCAAGTGCAGGGCATGCACCCTAACATAGAAAAGCGCTACACCAAAGTAAGGAAACAGACATCTAATGGCAAGCAATGTGGCTGTGTACCATTAAATGCTTTGAAGAAAGAAGAATTTCAAGGTGAAAGAAGAAACAGACATCTAATGGCATTAGAAATTGACATTTAATGGCAAACAACGTGGCTGTTGACCATTAGATGCTGTAAAGAAAGATGAATTTCAAGGTGTCAAGGTGAAGGCAGGAAACTGGAAGACAGGTCCCGCCCAAAGCGCTACACCAGAGTTAGGAAACAAACACATCTAATGCCAAACACCTCTGAGCTACTTGAATATTAAATTATAAAGATATTCTAGCAAAACAATATTACAGCAAAGCATGAAACCTATTGTCAGTACTATTGTACTATTGTCAGATATTCAATTATTTATACATATTCTAGCAAAGCATTATTACAGCAAAATATAAAAGCTTATGCCAGCAGTCTCCCAGTGAGTAAACCAAAGGCGAGAGTGGCAAGGAATCAAAAACTCCAATGTTTAGCAATGGAGAAAAAAACCTTGGGAGAAATCAAACTCAACTGGAACGGCCAGTTCTCCTCTGGGCACATGATCTTACACTGCTGACAATGAGAGCCCTCAATTAAAAACTCACAGCTACAAAGTTAAAAAGTTTCGCTCCGGAGCGTTTTGAAGATCGACCGCTGCTTACCTGACCTACAAGAATAATAACACAACCTAGCGCAACCTCGGCCTTATATAGCCAGCCGGGGAACAGACGGTCTTTGTGACGCCACAATACTAAAAATCCATAACTTGTGGAACGTTGTGTCACGTGGTCGTATTTAAACAGCTTGTCTGCGAAATCTTTGTTTGTTTTACAGTAGTCATGGACACTGGTAGCCACTGTGGAGTGACATTTGAAATACCGATTGTAGGCGAACAAGTAAAACGTAGTGTTACGTTACGGGACACTAGCACATCGCTATAGCAGCGGGTCCGAGCTGGACTTTATGCCGGGGCGTTCGGCCAATAACTGATAGATGTGATTCGGTTGATAAAATTATCAACGCTTTTTAGTTCCGTTTGCGGATGGATTAATCGCGCTTTGACGCATAGTGACACAATCGTCCGTTCATTGAATCAGTATAGCTGAACTTTTAAACATTCGTCAAATGTAGCTAGGTCTTCAGATGAACCAAATAAACCAAATAAACAGTTACTAAAGTGTTTTTACTGTTAGTTTTACTTGATACATTTATTTTACCGCTGTTAGCTGAATAAAGGGGAAAACAAAGCCTGTGATGTAAAAACAAAACAAACTACTACAAAAACTCTTAACGTTTAATTCAGATTTGTTTTTACAGAAACCAACATTCAGATGAACGTTTTGGCAGAAAGTAATTCTAATACATACGCTGAAAATTGATTGTCTTAAAATGTACAGAAAATATGTAAAAGTATATGCAACAACTTTATATTACTGCAGACATGGTGAGTGTATGTTGTGCTTAACTGTTCACACAATTTCTTTTAACGATTGTATTAAATTGCCATGTTACAAACATGAGATACGCATGGGGTAAACACGCGATTACGCGAATGCTCGTGCTGTGCTGCGGCTGCGTGATGACGTTCTTTTTCAACCGGCACTTTGCCGGGTGCCCGCCTGAGGTGAACGTAATTTTAATAGAGTTTTTGAAGTAAATAGTTTTTCATGTAGCGTGATCGTGTTTTTGTTGTGTAGGTAATATACATTGTTCGTTTAAGCTCTATTATGTTGCCCTCGTGTTTCGTCGCCAATAGTTTTAGGTTTGCCTTTTAAACTCTGTTCCTTGTTAAAGTTATTGTGGAAGTTGTTGTGAAAAAAACATGGAATTTCTGTTCCACCCCAACGACTGAACGTAACAGCCATGAGTAACACGTGAGTCCTGCTAGTTTTGGTTTCGATTAATGCAATAATTTAACTTTTAATTTAACTAACTTAATCATGATTAACATTTGTTGATAAAGCTGTTGTATTGGAAATCCGAGCATACAAAATGTATATGAATTGTAGTCCTTCTCTGATCATTGACTCATATCATGTCTGCTATTACTCCTAACAGCACATATAAAACAGGTTAATGCATTCAGCCTGTTATAATTACATTAAAATTGCAAGATCACCAGTATGTTTCTAGAGTTGTAGTTAGACAGGTAAAATGGCTGTGTATTCTTAGTAAACAACTGTTCAGAAAGGGTTCACTGAGCCTTTTAGAGGCCACACTATTAATTAAGCATAGACCTGACCATTCCCAGTGTTTTCCTGTCTATACACATGTTCATAGATTCAAAAAATGGTAAATTCGACCTCCTCTTATGATTTTAAAACTGTGTGTTACATAGTGAATGACTGCAGCTTCTTTTACATTGCAGGTTTAAAAATGGCTTCTTGTCATGCTTTCAAAGCTAAATGTTTAACTTAAATATAAATCAAATGTATATCTTAAAAAGATTTTAGTCAAGAAGAAATCAAAAGTTATCACATTTATCCTCATAACCAGTATTTCACATTTTTTGTAGACAGGTCGCTGTGTACATAATTACAAAGAAAAATAGGTTGTTTACAATAGGTTGTTGTTTAGGTTGTTTTTGTGCAGGTGTACAGTTTCTACAGTTTTCTTTGTTTTCTACTGTCTGCACAGTGTTCGGCTGGACATGATTGTGTCTGGGCAGGAATGTGTGACTGACTGTACTGAAGAAAAGTGCAAACTTCCTCCTTTACACTTCTTATCAGCTCTGTGGACAGTCACTTCAGCGTTTTGACCCACAGATTAATGACAGATTAATTTTTTTTGTTGCTTTAACATTTTAATATCATAAAGCGGTTCTGCACACTATTAACTCTGCAAACATAAATTTAAATCCTCTCAAGAACAAGAACATTTACATTATCGTGTCTGACTGTATTTAATGTGATACTAGGTTTATTACTTTTCTTACTGTTTATTACTATATATAGCTTCAACTCTTTAAGACTCTGTAAAGTGTAAAGGAACTTTGTTTAAAATATGATTTTAAAGCATCATATATATTTTATTGATTACAGGTTCATCTCATGCCATGCAACAGCTGCCAGAGCGACTACGCAAATCTCACGCACTTCAGCTGGCTTTGGCTGTGAACAGAGCAGATGCAGAGCGCAACCCTGTTCAGTTCCTGAGCCTGGCCCAGAGACTGGATTTCCTGCAGGTCTGTGTCCTCCACAGACATCACAGAAGGTCTGCTTCTGCTCTATAGCCACAGGTACAGCAGCCGTAATTGTCACTACCCCATCCAGAGACTGGCACACCTCTTTCTTAATGACTCGCTGGCTGCTTAACTGTGCCAGGTGCATGGTGTCAACATCAGTGCAGAGTAGGTCAAGTTCTGTAAGAGCTCTTTTACATAAACTCCATCTGGAGATCTGCAGTGCTGGTGTATGCATGAGCCAGCGGATGATAAGCAATGAAATTGTTCCTCTGGCAGCATTATTCATAACTATGCCTGAAACCTTCAGTTGTGAAAGGTGTTGATCATCAGGGGAATCTGTGTGGAGGCGGGGTTATGGTTCAGTTGGTGAAGAAACTTTTTTGATGTGCATATATTTAATGTCCTTATGACTTCTGCATTAAATTATTGTGGACAAGCAGTGAATAATGCAAACAAAAGAATGCCTAAAAGATTCTGATGTAAAATGATATATTGAAATGAGACTGGAAAATATTGGAAAATATAAAAGATAACTTCACCACTTTAAAAATAACACAGTAAATATCTTTCTGAACTTATAAATAAATATTTTTGTTACATATAGTTGATGTGTTGTGTGGATGAGGTTTCTTGTAGATCTGGTTTGTATGATGTTTGCATACATAGAGCTGAAGTGGGTTGTCTGACTGTGTGTATCGACAGAGAAACATGGGGGAAGCGGAGACTGTACCAGTGGACGAAAAACAAGCTGAAACCGGCATCTGTACCGCTGATGAATCGATTGTATGGAGTCAAGAAGTCGAAGTATGTCTCTTTCACGCCATGTTGGGTCATAAACCTGTAGGTAAGATGAATTAAACTCACAGATATAAATAACAGGCCTTTATCGCGCACTACATTGACGGCTCAAAACAGAATACTACATAAACTAGGCCATGTGCTCGTTTCTGCCATAAAACATTTTAAATAAATCAAAACATTAAATTAATCGTGATTGTTAGATTTTAATATACGAGTTAGGTGCTATTGCATTAAAGTATGTTAAACGATCTGTTTTTCTCAATTCCATCCGTCAATTGTTTAAGCACATATACATAAAAGATTATTTGTACGGCTTTGTTACAGATCTGGGAAAATATTTGTGAACAATACATTATATTAATTGATTGATGAATATCGTATTTGGAAATGCAGTAAAGAAAACCCGTTTTGATTGCAACCCCGCCAGTAAACGTTAGCAGGGCTGCTAACTAGCACGGTGGGTAGGCTAACTGCCAACAACATGCTCGTCGTGTGGTTTCTGTGTGATGAACATAAAGAACTGTATCATATTTGTAGGTGTGAACCGTCATTTCCACATGATCTGTATTCGTGATAAATTCAGTCAGAATATCGGAAGGCAGGTGTCCTCTAAAGTCATCTGGGATCATCTCAGCACCATGTATGACATGCAGGCACTGGTAAAACACTACTTAACCGCATTCGTATATTTGATGTATAAACGTGTACGGAGTATTCATCTAAGATGATCAATGAATTGTTTTGTACTGCAGCACGAGTCAGAAATACTTCCCTTTCCAAACTCTGAGAAAACCTTTGTGCTGCCTGAAGAGATCATACATGATGTAAAAGAAGGTGAGCTGCATATTCCTTTGGTCTGTTGCATAATCTTAATAAAATGTATCACGTTAACCCGAGGTTAAGTGTTAAAGTTTTGATGTTAATGTTAAGTTTTCTAAAAACAGTAACAAACAAAATAAAGCCACCAGTACAGTGATTATTAAAAATTCATTGATGTATCAGCTGGCATTGACATTAAACATAGTATGACAACTAACCCATTTCTTAATTACTTTATTGAGGCATTATTGAGGGGTCTGTTGCATACTCCAACATTTCACTTAGGGCAAAATAGTAAAATATAAAATCAAATCCATACCAAAGGCACGGATTGTAAATTATGCAGGCGATCTTTCAGCATCTGACGTTTTGTGTGCACAGGTAAAGTGGCATCTGAAGATGAAGTGAAAGAAGAATTCAAAGAAGAGAGTGACCCTCCAGCCACCCACGAAGAAGGTTCTCTCTTCTTCTTTTATCTCTTTCATCCTCACTCCTTCCTTTTACTTTCCTGTCTTTCTCTTTTTCTCTCTCTTACCTTGATGCAAGCCGCCACTTAAGGTCTGCGTCAATGCATCACTTTTGTTCTGGATCGTTCACCCGTTGGCGTGAAGCTCAGCGTGGCTCACACTGGTCATTTGTGTCTCATTTTTAAAGGTCTGGGTCCCGGTATGGCTGGCCAGGATTTTGCGAGGTATGGACAGAAGAAAACATTTCGCTCTGTTCCAAAACTCCAGCTGGAGTTCAGTACAGACCAGCTCATAACCAGAGGCCTCTGTAGACAACCTTCAGAGACCTCTGACCATGTGCGTCTCTCTCTCCGTCTTTCCTTCACTATCTTTCTTTCTCTATGGTCTTGTTTGTGTGTGTTCTCTGCTGCTTATTGTCTATGTTTGTACTGTACATGTGGGATTGAAGCATGCTGAGGGTAATGTATTTTTGACAGGGTTGTTGTTTCTTACAGAAAAGTTCACCAATCTTTCCAAAAATACTAGTAGAAAGGTTGATAAAATAATATGCACATCTTTGGCTTTTAGTTTAAATATTGTTAGCTGGGTGATGAAAGGCAGGGTATCTGTGCTCCGTAGCGGCAGTCTAGTCGCTACTAACTCCAAAATGCTCTTTAAAAAAATGCATTTTTTGATTTTGAAATGTTGGTGAACTTATTGTTAGCCTTTAATCTTTAATTGTTAATCTTAGCAAAGATTGTTTAAGTGCTGATTGTTTTTGTGACTTATGTTGGTACATTTTAAAAAGGCTACAAACTGTAGATGCTTGTTAGTTTTAAACTTGACAGATCATTTGAACATGATTGTAAATATATTCATGTAAATGGTTTAAAGGACCTCATAGGTTGTTTGGTATACTGTGTTTTATAGAGAGGAACTAAAAACACCTTGTCAATCTTGGTGAATATTATTTCTGAACTTAAGTGACCTAGTATGAATATATTATATGAATATATTATATACAGTATTATATATAACATTTTTGATAGTGATATAAAACTGTTTTGTTCTTTGTGTCCCCTTATCCAACCCCTTTCTTTCATGTTTTTCTCCCCCCTTCCCCTCCCTCCTTTGTCAGGCAGCAATTCCTCCGTGAAGATGCCAGAGAGATCGGGCAGTGTGCGCGAGAAAGACAGAGAGCGGGCCGAGAGGGGGGGCTTGGGTGAGACGGGGTCATCAAAAGAAGCAGCTGGGGAGAAGAGGAAGAGGAATCGAGCCGTGGAAAAGGTGATGAACTCCAGCAACCCCTCTAGCCCGGGAGGAGCCAAGCGCCGCAGGACGTAGCCGCAGCCGGTCGCAGGAAGTCTTGGGACACCAGGCATTTGAAGGAACTGAATGATCCAGATTGTTGAGAGATTGTTGTAGCTAATATTGGTCACAGTAGAGCCAATGTCAAAGTGAAAATGACATGCAGGAAATGTGCGATGCTTGTGTGTGTTTTCTGCAGTCGAGGGTTCGAAGGCAGTCCTGTGCTTTAAGTATTCTCAGCTGTTCCCAGAATGAGGGCAGTATTGAGAAAGGAAAGCCTTTGATGGATGTGTAGGGTCAGATTAGACCGGACAAATATCATACAAAACATAATGAGCTTTTCTTAGATGAGTGTGACAACAACTGAGCTGTGAAATGTTTTTAGAACATGTTTTGGGAGGGTATTTTAAGCTCTAGTTTTATTTTTGTCATACACCCACCATTGGGATGAAACAGAATTAACCAGTTTCTTCTGTGGCCTACACTGCAAGCAAAATAATCTTCTGTGTTCTGTGTTAGTAAATGTATGAAACGGCGTATGATTCTGTTCCCACTAGATGGCTGTTTCCACTCAGATAATAGCGATGGATATTTGCACTGTTTCTGAGTCATGGTTGTTTAATTGTTGTCAAATATTTGACTGAATGTGTGTTACACACATCTGGTGTAATTCCCTAATTAAAAAGAAGCGTTGTTCTGCTTTGACTGCTTCATAAAATCTGTTTCTGTGTTTGATACAAAGTTATCTTAAGAAGTTGCTCAACACTAAAAATGTTTAAAGTAACAGTCCTCCTGATACACTTACAACCATCCTGTTGGGATTTCTTCATAATATTAAGGTTTAGGTAGCTCTTGTTTTGTGTATATAAAATACAGGTAGAAACTGTCTGACAGCTTAGACCCGATTGTTGCCACATTGCAGACCTCATATATCAGGGCCAATAAATTCCTGCAGAGTTTATGTCAATCTACAGTCAAACCTACCTGACAAGGATTTAGGATTACAGACAGGTGTGTTTAAATAAGACTGGAACATATTTTTTAAGAAAACTACAGTAATTGCATGGAAAATTTTAGACTTACAAGAATTTAGCAACTGCATAAAGTGGCGTTTTAAGTGTTCTATAAAAATAATAACATATAAGCAGATACGTTTGATCATAAAATCAGATTTGCATCCAGGGGGAAGATAACATGCTGACTCACTGTGTATTGCTTCTCTGCTGCTCTTCTTTAACCCTAATGCTCTTCCACTTAGTTCATTTGCTGCTGTTGCAGCTGTATCACTGCAGTCCCTCACCACCAGCCTCACCCACACCCCCCACCAACCCTATGCCGCATTGCTGTATCAAAGTGGGCCGAGTTTATTGCACACAGTCTTGGATTGTGCCCGTGCACAGGGTGTGTGATCTGAGGGGAGAGCAGGATCAGGTAAGAGGCCACAAACTTTCTGCTGCTGAACGAGACTTTAGTCAGAACTGACTCATAACATGCCTGAATGTAACATAACAGTAAATTAAAGTTAAAAATGTAGTACAGTATATTATCTGTCATTGCTGTTCTACAGAAAATAGATTGCTTGTCTGAGTTGCAAATAATGGGAGATGCTATTTCAGGATTGTTTAAATTTGGGGAATAAAAACAAGATTATGTAATTTTGTTTTGCTGTTTGTTTTGTAATCTCTTTGGATATTTTTTCAAGAAATCAAATATATAATGGTTTTTATCACTCAGCGGAAAAGCTTAAGTGGGGTTCATATCATGATAACTGAATAAAAATATTAAAACATTATGTTGGTCAGAAATTTCCTTTGAATGGTTTTTCTCTGACAGACTCTGAGGACTGTCTTGTTTTCAATCGTAAACAACTATTTGTGGTGTATGTTTGTGTATTTTCTGTGCCTTCTCTTCACTGTAGACTTAGAAAACTCCTGCTGTTTGTTGCTTCCCACCCTGTGTGATCATGGGGAAAGAGAAGATTCACATCAACATTGTAGTCATCGGTCATGTTGATTCTGGGAAGTCCACCACCACAGGCCACCTCATCTATAAGTGTGGAGGAATTGACAAAAGAACCATTGAGAAGTTTGAGAAAGAGGCTGCTGAGGTAGGAGAACAGTAATAAACATAAGAATAGCTCTTATTCTATAGTGTTCATTTTCTCTGAGCTGTTTCTGCTACATTGAAATGTGACCTGGGGTTGGAGTCAAATTACGTTTTCGTTTTGAGACTGTGACGTGTTATAACAAGATTTTATTTGAACAATGAAAGAGAAACTGGGAGTTCTGTTACCATGGCTCATTTAGATTTAAGTTACCACAGCATAGACAGTTCCCTAATGTGCTATGAGAAGTTTATACTGAATGATGGGTAACTCCAGCCCTCTTATATAGGACAGTATAGGGCAGTGGTCTCCAACATGGTGCATGGAGGTATCTGGTAACCCGCATGAAGTCAGAGTCACCAGCCATATAAATAGCCTCAGTTTTAATATTTAAAATGTGCTATTTCTATTTTTACTTTTTATTTTATAAAATATCCTAACATTGCACTATATTATTTAATTTTAAGCAACTAAATAAAATCACTATTAACTTAAAATAATTTAGTCATTTAAAACATATATTATTGCATGAATAGGGTTAGAATGTCTACAAAGTAGCCCTCTAGATTACTTTAATTTCTTCAGGTAGCGCTCATTACAATAAAACTAGGCACCCCTGGTATAGGGTGATTATATTGTAGATTGTGTAGATTATGTTCCTGAGGGCTGAAAAAGAATGAATGTGTAATTACATAGAGCCATTTACTTGGAAGGTGCCATTGAAGATAATATAAATGGATATTTGGAAGCAAGCAGGGACATTAGTCAGGTCCGGGCTTAACATCTCTTTAACACACACCAGACTGAGAATGAAACAGGAATATTTTGAGTGCAATCTCAAAAGATCTGACACTTTTATTTCTGTGGTCATATTGGAGCACTATGCATTAGTAATTAGCTTACATGCTTTAGTCTTACAGTAGCACAATGTTTTAGAAGCAATTATAACATAGTCTTAGGCTTCTGATAAAACAGCAGCACTGTATCATAATGGACTGTAAATAAAATTACATAAAGTTTTTGTAAAAATCTGTCAGACATTTATCCAAAGCAACTTACCATACATTCAACACAATCATTCTTCATCCGTATGTGTGTTCCCTGGGAGTTGAACCCACAACCTTTAAACTGCTAACACGATGCTCAACCAAATGAGCTACACAGGAACCCACACTGAAGTTTCCTTCTTCATTTGTTGTAACAGATGGGAAAAGGTTCCTTCAAGTACGCCTGGGTTCTGGACAAGCTGAAGGCAGAGAGGGAGAGAGGCATCACAATAGACATCTCGCTCTGGAAATTTGAGACCACTAAATACTACATTACTATAATAGATGCCCCGGGACACAGAGACTTCATTAAAAACATGATCACCGGAACATCACAGGTAACATCACTGACTCAAGCCTGTGTTTGTTTACATCTGTCTGTATGTATCGTTTTTTTGCTCTGTTGTAAGTATTAGTGGTGCTTGCTGAGAGCATCACAATCTTTGCTCAGCTTGTCATTTAAAGGGACAGTTCACCCAAAAATTCTGTCGGTACCTGTAAGTATATCATAATTGGTATTTGGTGAGCTGTTGCTTTAAACAAGTGGCAAAAAGTGCTATCCCTCTGCTTTTTTAAATAACATGTCTTCTGTCCTTTCTCTTTTAGGCAGACTGTGCCGTTCTGATTGTAGCAGCGGGGGTGGGTGAGTTTGAGGCGGGCATTTCTAAAAACGGGCAAACAAGGGAACACGCGCTACTGGCCTATACACTAGGTGTCAAGCAGCTGATTGTAGCGGTCAACAAGATGGACTCAACAGAGCCGCCATACAGTGAGAAACGCTATGATGAGATTGTTAAGGAAGTAAGCGCCTACATTAAAAAGATTGGCTATAGCCCCGCCTCTGTGCCCTTCGTCCCTATTTCAGGCTGGCATGGTGACAATATGCTTGAATCTTCATCTAATGTAAGTCTGTTTGTGTGTGTGTTTATGCTAGTTTTGTGAAGCGATCAACCACTTTCAGTTACAGTGTTAGTAGATTACTGCCACCTCAATTAAAAAAATCTTCTAATACTTGTTGTGCAGATGCCATGGTTCAAGGGCTGGAAGCTGGACAGGAAGGAACAACATGCCAGTGGTGTTACTTTGCTGGAAGCTCTTGATACAATCATGCCCCCAACACGCCCTACTGACAAACCCCTGCGTCTGCCCCTACAAGACGTCTATAAGATCGGAGGTGGGATTACCTGAACCCAATCATGCAATACCAAAATGTTTGGAATTATGTAATTGTAAAGTCCTAAGTTGGTTATCATTTAAGTCCAGGAACTTTTTAGATCGCATGAAATAAGTGTAAACACTACAATGTGTGAGAGTTATGTATTATAAAAATAATATGTGAAAATATATGTGGCAAAAAATTATTTATGTATTTGGCAGACTTCCATACAAGCAATACATTTTTTTCATCTTAGCAAATCAGCATGTAAATTTTTTTTCCAAATCAAACCCATGACATTGGCGTTGTCAGCCAAGCATCTCACTCTCCTCAGGTATTGGGACTGTACCAGTGGGCAGGGTGGAGACAGGCATCTTGCGGCCCAGCATGGTGGTGACCTTCGCCCCGGTCAACATCACCACTGAGGTGAAGTCAGTAGAGATGCATCATGAGTCTCTGAATGAGGCAGTACCTGGAGACAACGTGGGCTTTAACGTGAAGAACGTGTCTGTGAAGGACATCAGAAGAGGAAACGTGTGTGGTGATAGTAAATCAGACCCGCCCCAGGAAGCCTCAGGCTTCACAGCACAGGTTTAAAACCACTTGTTGGTTAATTTATTTACAGTTATCTTAATTGTTTCTCTGTTAACTTCTCTCTTTCTCTCATTCCATTAGGTGATCATCTTAAATCACCCAGGACAGATCAGTGCAGGTTACTCTCCGGTTATAGACTGTCATACGGCTCACATCGCCTGTAAGTTTGCAGAGCTCATAGAAAAGATTGATCGTCGCTCGGGCAAAAAGCTGGAGGACAACCCTAAAAGCCTGAAGTCTGGAGATGCTGCTATTGTGGACATGATCCCAGGAAAACCAATGTGTGTGGAGAGCTTCTCTCAGTATCCTCCATTGGGTATGTGTGCCTCTCTCATTACACAGTTACTTTCTAAATATTACTAAACATTTAAAAGCATACACATTGTATGCTTGTCCTGCTTCTCCACATAGCAATTACAGTAGCAATATGTCAGGGACCGAATAGAAGCACCAAAATGTGTGTCACAAAAACAAAAATCCTTATTTTTGCAAATTAAAGTGTTGCGGTAACTGGTACAAGTTAGTAAATGTAAAATATGTAAACAATTTACTACAACAAATTTTATGGTGTTTATGATATTTAAAAAGTTGTTAACAGATGTAATGTTTTAAAAATGTGACACAATTTAAAGTTTGAATGACATTCTTACTATATACCTAAGAAAAAATGTTACACATTACTAACAAAAATGGTTGTTTATAACTTTCATTAATATTTTTTAACATTTTTGTTACTTAACTGAAACATTATGGAAACATTTTCACAACTTAAAATTGTTAGCTGGGACATTCTTCACAAATAAAACATAAATCATAGCTAATTTTTGCTTTCCATTATTTACAATTAATCTGAAGTTTTAGGTTAGATTATCATGGACCACTTTGTCTCATGATTAATGGGACCCATTATAATTGTTCTTAGGTGAAAGATTTGACTGATCAATGATGTAAATATCTACATTATCCTCTTCAACATGAGTTCATTCTGATATACAGGTCCTTCTCAGAAAATTGGTATATTGTGATAAAGTTCATTACTAATTTTTTGAGATAGGAATTTTGGGTTTTCATGAGCTGTATGCCAAAATCATCAATATTAAAACAATAAAAAGGCTTGAACTACTTCAGTTGTGTGTAATGAATCTAAAATATATGAAAGTCTAATGTTTATCAGTACATTACAGAAAATAATGAACCTTATCACAATATGCTAATTTTCTGAGAAGGACCTGTATTACTGGCACTGATGTCATCTCTTTCTGTATCTGTATTACATCACTTTTAACATTACAACACAACAATATCCCCTATATATATCTCATCATTATCCTGCTATGTTACAGCAACATTTTTTTATTTCATCCTGTTTTTATTACTTTCCAGCTACATTCTCTATTAAAGACACATTTACCAAGCAGATGAATGTGCTTAGGTTAAAGTCTACAGGTGGCTCCACAGAAATAGGTGAAGTCACTGTTGATTTTGTATGTTTTTTTAAGGTCGCTTTGCAGTCCGAGATATGAGGCAGACTGTTGCTGTTGGTGTAATCAAAAGCGTGGAAAAGAAGATTGGTGGAAGTGGAAAAGTGACCAAATCTGCCCAAAAAGCTCAAAAAGCTGGCAAATAAATCTCTGAAAGTTACATTTTCCCCTCAGGCCCCACCCAGCTCAAACAACCAATCAGCTGCCCCCTTCTTTTACCTGGGCATGCTCAGTCTGTTCCCTCATGTGCTTGAAAATATAGGCTCTGGATACCAACTGGATACAACTGCTGGAGAATGATTGGCAGAAGGAAATAATGAAGGACTGACACAATATAATATGTATTTTGACTGGGCAAACGATATACTCACAGACTAACAGACCGCTGTTACACACTTTGTCTTGATATATAAACAGCATCTATTAAATGAATGTAGGTAGTATTGCTGTGTAGCGTGTGTGTGTCTGTGTGTGTACAATTGTATGTAGTTTAAAGTTGGTGAATATGGAGTAAATCTATGTTTGTATAAATGAAAGCTACACTTTGACAAAATAATAATAATAGTTATATACCAAAAGTGAATAAACCACTGCTAGACTTTTTGTAAAGTTTATAACTGAACATTGATTCCAAGCTAATCAGGACAAAGCATTATTTGTTTTCGGCCTTTCAGGTCTTAATAATGAGACCAGAAATCTGTCCATTGTAGTGAAAACAACTGACAAATAAATAAAATATTCCCCTATGAACCTCAGTTTATAAATTAAATATGTGTGTGTGTTTTAGTGTGTTTATTGTTTTAAAGGAAAAGTTCATCTCAACTTAATGTGTTGCTTTATCTCTCTTATTCCAAGTTATTCACATTCTATATTATAAGAAAATATTCACAAGTTTAAATGGTCATGTCTTTGAAAGATACAGAAGAGGAAGACAGGTGTGATACTCGAAGAGCCTTGAGCTGAGATTTGACTCAGACTATCACTGCGCCCGTGGGGATGTTTAGATGGAAAAGGAATTGAGTGAAGAAAGGAGGAATGCCATGTAGAATTCCAGGAGGATTGAAATAGGTGGTGGTTTATGTTCCTGTTGACTGCTAGGAGCTTGTGTTTCTAGTAATGGTGGGGGAGTCAAATAAAGTGGCTCAATGGGACAATATTTTTAACTTACAGAGGCATAATATAATCATGTAATATAATCATGAATCAAAGAATATTTACACTATGTACCATTAGGGATCTGCTGTTTTTGTAATTATAAAGTCTGGTAAAATGTAACCTCTGCATTTAATCACACACACACTACCGATCTGCCCTATGTACCCAATATAAAAATTGTTAGTTTCATATACATATAGAATTACACAAAAAAATTCAGCATGAGGGAGAGTTGGGTTTTTAATGAGCTCTGATAAATTCAATAACATCTTTTTCTTTTAAGTTACTTTTGTACTTTGATCTGTCATCTAAATCATATATGTGACATTATTGTTCATGTATTGTTCATGCATTTGATTATTTTGGTATTTTCTTGAAGATTAGATACACTCCATTGTGTACCCCAAGCACATGCATATTACATTGCACTCCATATTCATGTTTGCAGAAATGATAAAGGGTGAATCGACTGTTTATATAAACACAGTTTATGTTTTTATATACTTTTACCAGGTATGTCTGTTTCTACTGTTAAATAAAAATTGTTTTAGTGTTTTCCTTTACTTTCTTACATGTCCTTTTCTGCACTGGCTCAGCATGAGAGAGAAATGAAAAAAGGGTGAATCGACTGTTTATATAAACACAGTATGTGTTTTACCAGTAAAGGTGATTAGACCGGTTACACCTATACGTTTACTACACAAGGTGCGTAGGAACAGCAAAGTTAAGTTGATGTGATTGTCAGTCTGTCTTGCTATCCTAGCTGGGCAGGATTGTATGTTGGTCTGTCTGTTTCTCGCTTGCTTGTCAGTGACTGTGTGTCTCAATAAACAAACACGAGAGTGAAAAGGTACATTTATTATGTCTCATAAACACAGCTGTGTTCGCCATTCGTATAATCGTGTGACCGCGTCTTGCGTTTATGTGCGTGCAGCTGTGCACAAAACATAATGCTCTCTTTCCAGCAGCAGTTGTCTTTAAACCGACATATGTAGTGAATTGTTTTGCTTAAAGGGGTGAATGGTTTACTTGGCTCATGGCTTAGGTAGAAGGGCCAGTTAGCAGAATTTTGTTTAGGGCCCAAGGGAGGCCAGGATCGGCTGTACACACACAAACACACTCACACTCAGGGTGGATTTACACTTGAGACCTTGAGAGATTTATTGTGGCTTTCTGACATCTTTTGTAACTAAATAAGCATGACTTGTATCATTTATGTGCAGACTTGGACTGGATCTGGGTCTTTTGGGATCATTTAATGGTCTCCGTTTGCAAACCTGAAACTGTTGTGGAGTAACACACAGTGTCGCCACATGGGGTCACTAGTGTATTTACCTGAAGGTAACTCAATGTGTTTCGGCATGTCAGTGTTTGGAATAATAACCTAAAAGGTGCCACACAGAGGGAAAGCGATGGTTTGTAACTTGAATTAAATGAATTAATTTAAATGAATTTAATTTGAATTACTTCAGGAACAGACTTAACAAACGGTTGAACTGACATTTCACTATGCCATCACACTTCTGTTTAATAATGCTTAGCCTATAGAAGACTTTAATTAAGAAAACTGTAAAAAGGAAGGAGTAGAGAGATGAGTTAATTACTTAAAGAACTGCAACATAATGGTTTTAGTGAGAGTTCTGTGCAATGTAATGCCTCCGCTTTTCTTGTCACTACCCAATGTTTAGAATTTCTCTCACTGCTTTTGAATGAAGTTTTAAATTAATCTTAGGCTAAATGGCAGCAGTTAATGACACTTGGCTCTTTGCCTGTTGAATGAATAGCAGTGGGGGCCAGAGGCAGTTTTAAATGACAAGTGAAAAAATTATGGTAAGTAAGCAGGAATGTCCACAGAGGGCCACAGGGTCGGGGTGTTGTGTTTGGTGCGATAAATTAAATTGTCAGGCCTTTTGTCCAGCCCTTCAACTGTGAGGCATGAATAATACCTCTAACTGTCGTGAGAGTGCCCACAGAAACCAGATGATTAGAGAATGTTCTGATTGGAATGGCAAAGTATGTACACAGTATGTACTGTATACTACACATACTGTTTAAAAATTACATGTGAATTATTATACAGTATATATATTGAGTTTTGAACAGCAATATGTTACATTGTTTCTATTTGATTTAAAAGAGTAGTATAACAAGACAACATACCAATTAACGCACGCTGGACTATATGGTGTACAGAGTATAACAGTAACACAGAGAAGTATACAACATCAAAATTCTCAAAAAGCAGTGTGCTACATTGTTGTCACATGAACTCAATATGCATGTTTAAATCAGGAAGTAATGTGTTATTATCTTTTAAAATGTGCAGCTGCTGAGACAAACAATGTCTCAGCTATGTCTCAATCTCAATACTGAGTCAAGAATGAGGCAAAAATTGGTTGACATTCTCTCTGCCTCATTTGTCACAAAGATTTGCAATGGATTGTGGGATACAGCATCCTACACAGTGTGCTCAGGTTGTTACCGCACATGGCAGGTCACCTGACATTTTCATACATACAGAAAATTTGAATATTGTGCACAGACTGCCTGTTTCAGGCAGCAGTATGGTAGAATCCCACCACAAACTCCCACACTGTGATGTGTATCAGTGCATGAAAAGGGACTATACAAATAAATAGTTACTATCAAACAAAACATTAAGACAAAGTACACAAGCCATAATGAGTAAAAAATTAGTCATTAAACAGCCCACTATCTCATCACAGGTGTGTGGGCAAGTTAACATACACATCCTTGTGTGTTTACAGTGTATTTGTGCAGTGAGGCAATCTAAACACAGGGGTATGTGACCCTATAAACATTCAGTGGTCTTCTACATTTCACTGACATTTACAGAAATAATTGGTTGTGGAGAGAACAAAAGACCCTGTTGACCTAAACAATCTTTCTGTGTGGACACACCGAGTCCTCAGTGAGGCCAGTGGGGAACAGAGAGAAACTCCAGTGACTGAGGAGATAAAACCAACATGCTTCTTATCACTCACCACAGGCCTGTAATTGGGCTTAATTTGTTGCACTTTATCAAGGCACATTTTCCTATAAACAAGTTTTACTGTCTTACACTTATTTATGACTCCATTAATAGATTTATCACACGGACAGTCGCACCAAAGAAGTGATTAATTGCCATTATTGTTAACAGGAATGCTGTGTCAGGACTCCAGCTGCCAAAATTATTCCTAGTATTCCACACTCTGTTTGCCTTGTTGTGTTAAAAAATTATGCCTTTTTATCAGGTCCAGGCAGAATCTGCAGACATTTTTCAGAGCTTTCTCTTGGAGTGTGAGTAAGGGTGTATAGAATGGATTTAAAGCTATCAAAGCACAATAGACTCTAATTAGCTGCAAGTATAATCAGTTAATAAACTTATTTATCATACTTATACATGCTAAGCTGAGGGAACGTGTAGAACTTTGTAAAGGAAGGCTGTTGGATTTCTTCTCTTGACCGGCTTGTAACCTCTCTCACATTATTCTATTTTATGGCCAGAGTTTGACCAAAATACGTTAGTTTGAAGAGCTGTTTGATCATACGCAATATAGACATTCAACGGACAGCTTCAATATTCCATCCAGCAGACTTTTAACAAACGTTCCAAATATTTCAGAGACTGATAAATAATTGAGCGCAAACTTTGAATAATTCAGAGCACATGTTAAAGCCTGGTCACTGGGAAAGATTTGACGAGTGGATGTAAAGGAGACAAATGTTCAGAAAGAGGACTTGAGAGCCTCATATCAGTGGAGAGACTTGGAACATCACCTTTTTCACCACTGGGTAACTGATTCCATTTGCATAACTTAATACCCAAAAGAATAATTGCTTATGGCATTAACCTTAAAACGCTTTGTAAGTACTCAGAGCCTTTTTACCTATTATAACACACAATGCCACAGCAACTTTTTCTCCTTAGTTTTGTTGCGTAATGATTCTTCCAAACTTTGCTTGGGGTTTGCTCTCTGGGCTGGACTCACTGTGATGATGCCAGGAATGAACTTGCCGCGAGGCTCTTGGGGGTGGTGAGGGGGCAGGAAGTCGCCTTGCAGTTAGCCTAGTTTTCATCCCTTTTCGAATAGCACACCGGTCATCACTCAGTCTGCTAAGAATAGCGAGAGATGACAGCAGCTCAACTGAGCTGAAATTCCTGGTCAGCGCTGGGCTTGTACTGGCATGTGCTGGGCTCCTACCCAGCATCCAGAACCCACCAGTGCCCGAGGCCCCTGAAATATGCAATTCAGTTGATACTGTATTGTTTTTATTAATGTTATGTGAAATTGTAGTTGTTTGAATGAGAAACCTTCAAATAATATGTCCAAAAAACGAATTATTTTACAAAAAATGTTACAGAATTACATTACGTTCAAATGTTAAGAAAATATTAAGTAAATTATTAAGTAAATAAATTACCAGGTTATAAAAAACATATTTTTTCAAGAGGGTCAGTCACATTAATGAGTATACAGCCATGCAATCTCCAATCACATACAAGGCTTTAGAATGGCTTGTATTGAAAAACTTCTACACAAATGCACAAAGGCACATCTGAGACAGCATGCAGAAATAGTGTTTTGAGAATAACATGTAACGGCTTGATTATATTGAACAAAGACATGAATTCTATTACACAGATTTGTAACTGGAATGAAACATAAGATTTCCACCATCAGTACCAACCATAAAAACTGTGGTGGCTAGAAGGAATTACACATTCATAGTGGTTTATATATAAACATTTATAATGGCATTTATTGGACAACCAGCAAGAGTGGAAACCATAAGTTTTAAGTAATAATTATATTTATTATATTAATGCCAGTGTGTGTGCAATTGACGTTTAATTGACGCATTTTTACTTTTTAAAGGATATTATTTAAACTCTTCTGGATATCATCTAGATATCTTCTGGATATCACTAGCATAAATCTGGCATATCCACTATAGAATGTCAAATATCAAAGAATAAGATTGGAAAAGAATAACTTTAAAAGTTTTCTTTAACTTATTTAACTCTTATAAAAGATTCTGCATTATGCTGTAAGTCAAAGAAGTCAGATCTGATATTGTCAAAGATGCTAGATAGTTTGTTTCATTTCCTCTGTAATCATTGTAGAACCCCACAGGTTCAATTAGATAAACGGGCAATTAGGAAAATGAAGCCAGCGTGACGTCCTCTCTTGATTTCTGACACTGCATTGTAAGCCATGTACATGATTTCAGATAGAAATGTAACATTAAATTGTAAATTGAGATTATTTTCATCAGTGATTAATTAAATGTAGGCACCAAAATATTCCTTCATTTTAACTCCACAGTCAGATTTAAATGTCATGTTGAGAATGCCTCAGAGTTTCACTAAATTAAGATTCATGACAATAATAAAGAAAATAAAGCTATCATATAAAGCTATAAAGTTATGATATTGTCTCATTAAGTGAGTTGAACATTCTGTTCATTAGTCACAAAGCTTTTTATTTAATTTAATATTTAGGTTTTTATTTGTTGGTTTGTTTATTTCTTTGTTTTAGGTTGTTCTGATTCTTGTTTGACTTTGTTCTTGTCAGGATGAGAGTGTAATTGCTTTAGAAGAAATGTGACTATGAAACGGCAGATCAATATAAAGCAATTATGACAAATGTCAGAGGTGTTTCTGAGCGCTTACAGTGACTGATCACGGCACTGTCATCCACAGATATTGTTAACACATTGCTCTTTATTCCTCCTTACTTTTAAAAGAAAACATGAAAGCTCACAATGATAGTTATTAGGTGTGTTATAAGTAAATCATACAAGTGTTTTCATTCTCATGCACGATACCTCTAGCAAACAGCTTGTGAGACTTTATGTTTAGAGTAAAATACTTTGCTACCAGGTACACATTGAACAATTTTAACAATTTTATTGAATATTATATTTTTATGAATTATGCAAATAGAGCCCAATTTGGCAACATCAGTTTATTTAATATAAATAGGTTGAATTGTAGATTTGTTGATGGTAAGATTGTGTCATTGATTGCGGTAAGATTGTGGTTATCATTGTCTCTCCTGTCAGTGGATGTTCCTCCAGCACTCTTCTGTTCAGACTGAGAATCCCTCCCCAGTAAGACCCTCATGCCCTGTGATTCATCTCATTGCTTTAGTGATGTGGAAAAGTGAAGGTAAATCATTGCCTGAAGCAGTGAGACAAGACCTCCCACTTCAAACTCAAATGATCATCTGTGACTGATAACACTAATTATGACACAAAACACTCATTTCTAGTGCTCAGAAATTGTTTTACAATGCCATGAAAGTGTTCCAATGACATCAGGGTCTGACTTTAATTAAAGCTGGGTTTGTTGTCCACTGATACAAATGCAGAAGTTGCTATCCGTCCCTCTACAAGCAGCTGTTAACTTTTGCTCCAAGCGGTTAATTGTAGAAGAGTTTATGCATTCTTCAGACCTCATGAGCCTTTTCTACTATTCTCATTATCGCCAGTCCCAAAAATGCCTTTGGGGAAGCCTGATCTGCATAAAGACAAGAGATAATACATTTTACCACAGCGAATGAGCCAGCAGGCCTCTGAACGTTTGGAGCCCTCAATGCTTAGCAGAGCCTGGCAGGCTGGGTCACTTGCTGTGAGCAAAACTAATGTTTATTAGGTCAGAGACTCCCAACTGTCTAGGATCATCTCTAATGGCCA
>JBAJNP010008097.1:0-20987 GCA_036877545.1 Yasuhikotakia modesta | reverse complement strand
AGGATCCGGGTACTGAAATGGCCAGCCTGCAGTCCAGATCTTTCACCCATAGAAAACATTTGGCGCATCATAAAAAGGAAGATGCGACAAAGAAGACCTAAAACAGTTGAGCAACTTGAAGCCTGTATTGGACAAGAATGGGACAACATTCCTATTCCTAAACTTGACCAACTTGTCTCCTCGGTCCCCAGACGTTTGCAGACGTTTATAAAAAGAAGAGGGGATTCCACACATTGGTAAACATGGCCTTGTCCCAACTGTTTTGAGATGTGTTGATGCAACGAAATTTAAAATCAACTTATTTTTCCCTTAAAATGATACATTTTCTCACGTCATCTATGTTGTATTCTGAATAAAATATTGAAATTGGAAACTTCCACATCATTGCATTCTGTTATTATTCACAATTTGTACAGTGTCCTAACTTTTTTGGAATCGGGTTTGTAGAAACAAAAATAAAATGGCAATTGCAAAAAGACATTTTTTGCAATACTGCATTAAGTTTAGTATATTTAGTCCCTTACACAGTTGTTTCTAATCAGCAGCTTGTTAAAATGAAATCTAAAATGAGAGCTCCAAATAAGGGCTGGTTGAAAATACTATTTATTAAATATTTAAAACCAGCTACTGTATTTTTTCATGCTATTGAACATTAAACCAGTTATCTTGGCAGAATATCTATATTTGGTCCATCTCTGGTGGCAAACAAATCTCTACACAGTCCCGCTCTTCCACAGTGCTGTGAAATTCACCTAAAGACCAGCTGTTCTTTATTAAATCATATTCATTTGACCACTTGGCAACATCAGCTATTGTCAGCATCCCTGTAGATTTTTTTGCATCTCAGTTTTCCTCTTCTGCTCCCTGGGTTATAAAGAGATCATCTTCCCAGTGGCATATTCTCTGTGGTCCCACTCTCTGAACTCTCTCGTATTTCTTCATAAATTAGTGCCATTTGGGAAGTGTTAAAACCCACATCCCTTCACCTCACCCCCTCAGAGCCCATGAGGATGAACCATCTGTAACAGACCCTCCATTGACCTCCTTTTCCTCTATGGTGGTGTATCTTCACACCCATGTTTCATGTACCACCCATTTTCCCTCACTTAATGTTCTACTCATTCGGAAGACGGAATTTGATGGGGAATGAGCATGTCAATCACCCCCCCACACACACACACAATTGTTCATGAAAATTAGATAAACTTCCACCCGCAGCTGAGGCTGTGGTGATGTCACTTTCTCCCTCGAGCAACAGCTGTTTTTCCACTGACTAACAGTGTGGTTTGGCCTTCAAATGTGAGTGCATTAATGTTAATTACGTAAGTAATGTATAGTCCTATGGCCGTGGTCTGCAAGAAGGTCCACACACCTGCACAGTTTAGCTCCAGAAAGAGTAACTGAAACCAGAAGTCTGAAAACTAGCTAATCAAGGTCTTTGAGACTGATAGAAACATTAAGGCAGCTGTGTTAGAGCTAAAAACAATGGATTGGACAGCCCTGCTTTACAGATATAGGACATTGTGTTAAAGGGGCTATGACAAACTTTACCCAAAAATATACAAAATTTAACTAGAATGTTTCATTTAAACATTTTTTAAAACATTTTCAGTATCTTACTATTCCTCAAGTGTAGGCACTTGTTAATGACAAAATATCAAGTACAATTTATTATTTTAGTTTATGACCCTTTTAAATACAGAAATATGTATAGGTAAAGTCTTTGTGTTATCAATTGTTAGTCATATATTTAGATGTGGAACTAACATATACTGGTACATGTTTTTACAACAGTACTCAATTTACAACAGTATTTACAACAGTAACTCAATTTAGATGTACTCTGACCAAACTATAAACTTGTATTATATAATATTATGCCAGTCTAATGTAACAGGCTTTTACTCTCTGTCTGGAATTCCTGTTCTTTCCTTGATTTCAGCCTCTAATCAGGACTGTGCTCAAGTCTTCAGCTAATCAGCAGTACTCAGCAGTAAATACAGCCATTCAACAGCTATGCTATCCTTATCGACCCGAGCACCAGACCTGTTTGGTCACCTCTGGGCCACTCAAAAGATTCATTCTTCTCTGACACAACTGCAAAAACGTTCCCATCTGTAAAGACATCATACTTTAGACAGAGAGAGATCAGGACCACAAGTGTACACAGATCAGACCCCTCACAAAACCCTGTTCACACAGTTAATGTCTCTGTACTAATTTTATCAATGTTATTTTATCACATCAATCCAATATGACTATTCAGTGTAACAAATGCATTAATTGTTATATTATGCAAAAACAATTGTTCAAAACAAGTTATCTCTAATTCCGCAGTTAGAAAAGCCATTTATTTAATCCATTTCTCAAAATCGGGCAAAATCATACCCTGGCTATATTTTTCCCAAACCAAAACAAATAAATAATGATATTAGCTTATATTGTGATAAAACTTTAATAGGCAATTTTGTTTATTGTCATTCTAATCTACAATCAAATTCTTTTCATCCCTTTTTTGCAAACAGAAAGCCAAACTTTTCCAAAGTTTTAACATTTACATTGACAATTACTGTATAAACACACAAACTCACAAAAGACTCTGTGACACTTTCAATAGATTCAACAGCTAGATACATTTAGATCGGTGAAAATCATTTTGTCATTTTGTAATCATTTATTTTGTTTAGGCTTAGCAGTACTTTTCATTCAATACAGGTATAATACTAAGGTTAATATAGGTTCAGTATCTTATATGGTAGTAGATTTCATAACATCTGTGGTTAGACTTTTATCAAAAGCACTGTTCATAACAGCTACCCACAAAAAGCCACCATCTATATCTATATTTCAATCTGTGAGCAACAAAATCGCTACTCTCACTGCCACTCTCAGTGAAACTGTATTTGGCTGCAGCGAGGAACAGTATTGACTTTCTCAGGTCTGGAAATGTTATCGACAGGATGAAGAGCTGTCAAGCTAAGAGAGTCTTAAAACGTGCAATCAATTCCTCTTGATATTGACCGACGACCCACAATGAGTTGCACAATTAAGAACCAAAAGCATAAACTTGCTGTCTAGCCATTCTGTCAGATGCTGTTGTACCAACCAAACTATCAACCCACTAAAGAGTATATGTTTTTTGGTTGGAAAGTTATGTCCAAGAAGATATAGAAGATAGCTTTTTCATTGATTTAGAGTCTTCAGCATGGATAATTAAACTATGGAGAGACCTGTCAAATTAGATTCAACTTTTTTGTCATTACACATGTACATGTACAAGTACAGGGCAAAGAAATGCAGTTTAGGTCTAACCAGAAGTGCAATAAGCAGTAAAGTGCAGGATATAGGTTATGCTATTTACAGGTTATATACAGATGATATGAACAGAACTTTACAGAAAAAGTAGTGCAACAAAGTGCAAACAGGGCAGTACAATGCATTGTGCGATAGACAGTACGCAGTACTGGTGTGCAAATTGTGCAGTAAACGTATATGAGGATTGTAATAACAAAAATCCGGAGTGCAAATGAACATGTGGACAGTTCAGTAGTGCAATTATCGTCTTTGGACAGCTGGTTCTGGTCCACAGATTCCTGAAGCACCTGCTGGAAGGCAGGGAATAGAGCAGTCTGTGGGCAGTGGTGTCCCATATGTTACCCAACAATTTACTTGACATATCATTACATAAGTGGTGTCACCGCCAGAATCAGTCAAATGAAGATGGAATGGAATTGCAACATGTTGAAATGATGCTGAAAGTCACATGAAACTGACATGTTTTGGACAGGCTGGGAAAAATACAGATTGGAAGTGTTCCCTGTGTACTGTTTTTGGAGATGAGAAGATCCATCTTTGTCCATTCCCACACCCATACCAACCATCCAAATGTCCTCTTCCCAGGACTCAACGGTTGTCCACAATTCCACTGGTGGCAATATGAAGTTCTCATGTCTTCATGTAGTGGATTTACATGGACATTCACACCACATGTTCCCACACCCTCCAACTTGCCCTCTGCCAGGGAATCCAATGAAAAAACACTTTCAAAAAGTAACCATTATTGTTTCTTAATGCTAAAAGGTTTGCAAAGGTTAAGCAAATATTAACGTAATCATAAGTTAAAGTATGAGCAGGTATTAACTTATTAAATTTAACTTATTATAATTTTAAGTTACAATCAATAAAACATCAAAATAAATCAAAATATTTGATGCAATATAAACACACAGTCTTTTCCTTCTATTACATACACAGTTTAATTTAGAAGCAAAATAAACAGGTTGCTGCTTGTCATGTTTTGGGCTGCCATGGCCTTTATTTCCGTCTCGCCGCACTGCTGTTATTTGTAAATACCAAGCTAATTAGTGCTGAAATGAAAGCAAGAATGCCATGCCGGTCACGTTGATGCTGCTTCATGCGAGGGGGAGGCTGTCAAACTGCCGCCAACACTGATGTGTAATTGCACAGATACAACATCATAAAATTATGTTTTCCTATGAGATCAGTGTGACTAAAGGAGCCATTTCAAACAGTAGATGCTGTTTCAGTAATGACTTCTCTAATTCATTTAATTTGACATGGAAAAAGGTATACGGCGGCTCAGATATTGAAGAGAGAGGGACCTGTGTCCTCGATAGGAGAGACAAACACCCCTGAGCATGCACACATGCACGTAACCCCACTTAACACACATACACGCATGCACACACACACCACTTCTGGGCCCCTTATTAGTGTGGCTCAAATGGAGGCCGTGCAATGTCATGTCATGGCTGAAACTCTATGCTGCTGACTGAACCCAGCTCTCCACTGGGACCTTGGGAGCCCAAATCACCATCACTATCTGCACAGTAGGTGAGACAGACATGCATTCCTGATGTCTATTTTTATGAGTCTCTCAAAACACAGGTGATTAACGTGTCTTGATCACCTCCATCACAGTATCTTTCTCCCATGGAGAATATTATTGATCGGTATCAACAAGCGGAGGCTGTGAAAGTCATTGACCAGCCTGCTGACATTGAGAGTGATATTCACTGGATTCATGACTTACGTTCAGCCTCACAGGCTGGAACTGTTTTCAACTTGAAAGCATAAAGCAGAACAACCATTATGCAGAAAACTGCTCATGCACAATGTGAGACCTTCAAACTCTTTCACGCCACTTTGACGAGGAAATTGAAAAGTCGACTGGGGGGTAGTCACACAGGAATGAAGCATTTCAGGAATAGCAACTCTCAAAGCTCTTATAACTAGAATCTGAGTCGGTTAAGTTCAATTGATACTTAATTTTAAAGAACTATGATAATGGTAAATGGTTGCAACAATCACAGCATTTGGGTAATTCACATCTGTGTTTTAAAGTTTAGTGTTTGTTTAACTGCAGTCTGATTATTATCTGATCACTAACCATGCATGTTAATGCCAGGCGTACAGATACTAGAGACCTCATAGCAATGTAAAAAAAAATTATATTGCATAGCAATGCCCTGGCAACACAAGGACCGCAGATTACAGGCTGATTGTTGACCGTCTTTGGATATTGTGTTGCAAAAACAATGAAAAAAATGTCTGACAAGACAAAAAAAATCTGTTTTAACAATTATAGTAGCTGTTGTGAAAAAACAATTTTTGATTCACAAAGATACCAACATTTTTTGGGTGGACTATCCATACACTAAAGCCTATTAAATGTCTCAGTATGGTTGAGGAGAATCTGGGCCTCATTCAAACACAGAATTCACATTAATTCTGAGCACTGAGAAAGAATCACATTGCTGGCATGAAGTGTAGGACTGTGTCTGTTTACTGCTGGATGCATCAATAATGGGAAAGTCTACTAGATGAATGAGTGTGATTATCTTTGAACCTCTTTCCTCAGGCATTGTTTCACAGCGACTTTTCTTACTTAAAGGTGGGGTGCATCTGTTGCTGCTCGTGTTAGTGCTGTGATATTGATATTGAAACTTTTGTTAAATGATGTCATATTTTAATTTCAGCCAAATGCTAAAAACAGTATTTTACTGTTTGTTTTCCTAAGCCGGTGTTTTACAAGTTTTACAATTTTTACAAGTTTACAGACATACAAATTGTTTGTAAAATTGACTAAACATTTGTGAGGGTCACGCTGCCAGTGTTGCACATTTCCCAACACTTTTATTTATCTGTAGATGATGGTGAAACTTTGTATGAGGCGATACGTATATTTTATCTAATTTGTTATTATGTCATTTGTCATTTATCAATTTGTCATTTATGTCAAATGAGCCATTGAACCTTTTCCATGACGTCAATATAAACCTGTGCACTTGTGCATTTCATTGTCTATCCAATTGTATGATTGTGTGCTGGAACCATAATTTTCATACAAATATCTACAATAATAAGTAATGAGACAGTACCAGTAATGAGATCACATTCAAAGAGATTCATTATTCATCCATAGCAATGAATGAAGATTTGATGGTGGATTTTGCATCCCGGCGAACTATTTCTGTTGTATTGTTATCACACTCATAACATAATGTTTGTTTTCTTATCTGCAAAGGAGTCACTGGACTCGTTCAGGTGGATGAGAATGGTGACCGGGAAATAGATTTCGCTCTGTGGGACATGACTGACACAGATTTAGGAGTTTATCAGGTACTGAGTGTTTCATCTGATCCCATTCTGCCCTTTACTTCTAACATGACTGGCTAAATCTGTGTGTGTGTGTGTGTGTGTGTGTGTGTGTGTGTGTGTGTGTGTGTGTGTGTGTGTGTGTGTGTGTGTACTAGATTGTCTCTGTGTATAATGGTAGTCAGAAGCAGATGATTCCAGAGCCAGGGATGAAGGTGCATTGGCTAAAAGGAAGCCCACCTCCAGATATCCCACTCTGTGGCTTTAAGAATGACAACCCTGCCTGCCTGGCAAGTAAGTGGGGCAACATACAGTAATTCTATCCAATAACAGATATGGGCGAAATAAAACTGGATTCATCACTAGTTTCACCATCAAATTATTGGGTCACAGAATCTATTTAATTCCCACCCCATTCCCTCCAGCTGTCATGTTATACTGTGATATATATTTGTATTACATAATACATTTAAGCTTAAGTACCAAATAGCATTGTTCCTCTGTCTGATACACTGTAAAGAATCTGTACTTTCAGTTTTAAACTAAAAACTTTAGTGCCCGGCATACAAGCAACATGCAAGTGATATGAAATGCTTGGAGTTAATTATTACTGTTTTAATTAAATAAGGGCATGTTTCATATTGTTTTATTAAAGCCCTGTAATGATTTTAATCAAACTGAAGTTAATAACAGATCCAAAGATACAGTCCATTAACCAGAGAACAGAGGAGCCAAAGAAAAGAAAGATCTGTACATTTAAATTGTCCTTTTTTAAAGAACATGTAACACGAAAAGCTTCAGCTTTTGACCTTATCATGCTAAAATCTGTGTATTTGCCTTTAAATTTCATTTTTTTCTGCAGCATTACAAGAATGATTAAAATAATTAATTAAAATAAACTGAGGAAATTGTTAAAATAAACTGAACAACAACAAAATATGTGTATGTGATAAAAGCACATCTGTGAAACATTGAAATTAAGATGTTTGGAGATTCATCTTCTGTTTGTTTTACAGAGACGGTCACCATGCATCAGATGATCTCAATCGTGGTGTGTTTCATCTTCATCATCATCGTGACTGTCACAGTCTTCATCTACAGGTCAGTGCAGACCTGTGCAGTTTTACACCATTTCTACACAGCAGGCGAGCAACACCACAGACCTACATACATCTACTGGAGATTTACGCTCATGCACAAGATTGTGAATCTGCTCAGTTGATTTTGTGGTGTCACTCTCTTGCTGTTTACAAATGGTGTAACACTGCATGTCAGGTGTGGTTATATAAAACTTTGGGCAATCTGGGTCTGATATTATATCCCTCTGTCTGTCTTTTTTTCTCTTCCTCTATCTGTTCCTGATGTTTAATTAGGGAAGTTACTGCCAGACCACGCCAGGGACAGGCATACACTCCAGCTCAGTCTACATGAATTTATTACTTTACCTCTTTTATTTTAATACTTTATTTCTTTTATTTCTTTTCTTGATAATATGAAACTATAATTATACTATGATCAGCTATTTAATCTATAAAAGTATAAATTAAATATTTTATCTTAATTTTGCACATATCTATATTAATACTTGCGATGGAATCAAACTTACCTGAAATTTATGGTATTAATCCAAAATATTTTGAATATATAGAAAGCAGGGCTACCATTTTCTATTCATATAATTTCTTTCTCCATCATGACAATCAGCATAAATCAGCTCTGATTTTACTGGGTTTTATTACCTTTAACTGTAAGACCAATGACAACAGAGTTTGGTTCTCACATTTTAACTACACAGTTATCATGGCCAAAATAATTTACATTAACAATATTACTGCATTTATTGTATCTATTATAATTTAACAAAAGAAATTCTCTTTTTTTCCCTAATCACACTGAAAATACAAGTGTAGGAAGGCAGAAAAATTTGTAACCATTGTGATTTTTACAAAATGGAGCTGATTTGTTCTCAATATTATTGTATGTGTATCATTCACACAGTACCATGGTTATATCACAATTATTGTTAATACTGGTATATTGTGACACCCTTAAAACAGAGCATGTTAGTCATTGGTAAATTAAATTCAGTTTTTTTAATGTTTGTGTTATTTAGTGTGGCCAAATGTGAAATAAAAACATTTATTTAAATTAATGAATACAGCAAAGTGGGGTTAACATATGATTTTCATTTTTTATGTAGATGTAAATGCTAAATAGTTGTAGAATAATCATAGCAACATATGAACAGATGAGTAAAAATGTGTTTGTTGTGTTTTGTTAATGTCTAAATGCTTCAGTCTTATTTAATCTGTCCAATTCAATCAAACGCTTATAATAAAGATGAATCATTTTACTGCAAATTCGCTTTATCTCAGTTTATTGCCTGCTGAGTTTTAAAACTGCTTTAAAAACTGGGTTGACAATGACCTGTGGTAACTAAATAGCCCTTCAAATCCCCAAAATAAAGTAGTTTAAACAGGTACTGGTTAAGTATGAAATGTTACATAAGATCAATAAATCCCAGCGGATTCAACAAGGATGCACATATCTCTCTGACTTATTTAAAAATACGACACTGTATTTTACTCAGGATCTATTGTTCTTTTTCTGTACTTCCTGTTGTATTTCTCTTTTTTTTCTAATGCATTTTCCCTGTTGCACCCCACCTCCCATTGTCCCTCGCCTCTTGCTTATATATACCTCTCTCGCTCTCTTCTACTCTCTCTCTTTCTGTCTCTGTTTCTATGTCTCTCGCTCCTCGGGCATCAGGAAGTTGAAGCTGGAGAATGAGTTGGCCGCTCAGCTGTGGAGGGTGTTTTGGGAGGACATTCAGATGAGTAACATGGACAAGGTGTTGAGAAGAGCCTGTAGCAGACTCACCATGTCTCTGGTGAGGGAACATGCAAACTTTCATTTCCTGTAGTTTGTGAAGTTATCACCTAAACACACTTATGTCTTACTCATACCACCCACAGAGAGGCTCTAACTATGGCTCATTGTTAACCATGGATGGAAACTTTCAGATCTACGCTAAGACCGGCTATTATAAGGTACTTAAATGTTTGGTGGTGGGGGAGGGGCTTTTGGGAGACAATGTTGTCAGCTAATAAGTGCTCTGAAAGCTGAATCCATTAAAGTTTTTACTCAGAAAACAAGGAATTCAATCTATACTGGAGTATATTACTTGCAGCTATTTAAAAACTTACACTGCTTGGAACATTATGGGAATGCTTAAATAACACATTTAAGTTCCCAATAAAGTTGTTTCCTGCCAGCAGTGGGAATCAAACCTGCAACATTTGGGTTACAAGTGGAAGTCCAACCATTAGGCCACAACTGCCCAACATGTAACATGTAATCTAGTCTAAAAAACCACAACCACACATCATTACTCACTATAAATTAGGACTCTTCCTAATTAATGCATTATATTGCTTTTTTCTCTGAATTGCTGAAGTGTGTTTTGTCCTTCTCCAAAGCTCTCCAGGTCTTTGCAAAGCTCCCGACAGCAATCAGGGTGAAACTAATGTGCGTTGATGTCTCTTTTCCAGGGAAACATAACGGCCATTAAGTATGTCAACAAAAAACGCATTGAGCTCACCAGGAAAGTGCTGTTTGAACTCAAACATGTGAGTGTGCGTGCGTGCCGTTTGCTGCTTTTGCCATGTGCCTTCATCGTAATTACGTTTATATGATGTTCTGGGGGATATTAATAGCCTGGGAGTGATGGAAAAGAAGCGCTAACCCCCTCCTACTTTCACTTCTCTGCTCCCCTGTTCTCCCTCTTTCTCTTCTTCTCGTCTCATGTTATAGATGCGTGACGTTCAGAACGAGCATTTGACGCGCTTTATAGGGGCCTGTATAGACCCCCCCAACGTCTGCATCCTCACTGAGTACTGCCCTCGTGGCAGCCTGCAGGTGAACACACACACCTACACAGCTGCTCTGTTCCTTCCTTTTCCAAAGTTGTTTTAAGGAAGTCCCATACTCTGTGGCTACCTATGCAAATCCTCTGGGCAACTATTTCAAGTAAGTTCAACTAAGACTAAGTTCTATCTACTTGTTAGCAGTTAGCAGTAACATCCCTGAGATTGACTGAGATCACACAATATATTTCCGATCAACTATTAAACATAACATTAATTATACCATAATTTTTCATGTTTGTTAAGTTCAGATTAAGGTATTAAAAGCAGTGTTTTCAGGTCGCGTTAGCAGCTATGATTGCGCAAAGGCTGCGTAACCCTCTGTACAGAGCCCCTGCCCCAAAGAATCTGTAATGTTTAGTCATTCTATCTACTAGGTACCTAACTCCATAGAGTGGACATATTAAGTGTTGCACTTTCCTCATTCATATTAACAGAACTTTGGCATAATACTATAATCTATGGTGTACTGAACTATTAAAATGAAATTTCCTAGAATTTAAATTTATTAAAATTATTCTTGATGAGCAGTTTCTTTACCTGAGGCCGCCCCAAAAAGTGGAAAGGATTAAGGGAACAATTCTTCAAAATATCCATTCAAGACAGCATTCAATTCAATTACTTAACAACTTTCAGGAGCATCGCAATCCACACAAGAACGAGTAATCATGAATGAGACTTTCAGTGGGTTTGTGTCATCTGTGCACTGATTGAATAATGGGACCATTTATTTTAATGTGTGTCTGTCTGTGTGTGTGTGTGTGTGTGTGCGTGTGTGACCTGTAGGACCTCATGGAGAGTGAAGGGATCACTCTGGACTGGATGTTTCGGTATTCTCTGATCAATGACATTGTTAAGGTGAGAGCTTTATGTCACAGCTTTAAGACACAATCACATGTACGTGAAGTGATGTCACACAATTGTAAATTAAATTAGTGAATGAAATACAAATTAGAATTTGCAAAAGTATGGGAAATTACTAAGAGACCAGAAAGGAGTTTGTAATTATTATTTGATGGTGTGTTGTTGGTAAATATGACGCATGCTATCACGTCTTTATAAAGGCTGTCAACTTTCACCTCTCAGGGAATGGCGTTCCTTCACAACAGTGTGATTGTCTCCCATGGCAACCTAAAGTCCTCCAATTGCGTGGTAGACAGCCGCTTTGTGCTAAAGATCACAGATTATGGTCTGGAAAGCTTCCGCAAAGAGAGCAACTTGGAGGATGTACACGCTTTCTATGCACGTGAGTCCTGCAGAGCTGAGGTGACGTCACAGTTTAGAAGTGACATGAAGTGACAGTTGTGTGTGTTTGAAGGTAAGCTGTGGACGGCCCCTGAGCTGCTCCGTGCTGAGAACCCACCCGCATTCGGAACACAGAAGGGAGATGTTTACAGCTTTGGCATCATCCTGCAGGAACTTGCCCTACTAAAGGGAGTCTTTTACCTGGAGGGACCTTCTCGCACCCCCAAAGGTCAGAGGTCACACACAACAGCAAGAACAGTTCACCCAATCAGTCAATTACTTATCCTCATTCTTTTTAAACCTATACAGCTGTCTGTTTTTTTTCTGGAACACACAAGATTTCCATCATTTTTCTTGGAACTTATCAGGAAATGTGTGAAGTTTGAATATTTAAATAACCTGTTATTGTGGGTTACACTCTTTCTTAGGGTAACTGTGAATATAATAAGACAGGAATGTAATTATTAGTTTATGTAATTCCAATGGAAATCAGCTTCTATGTGGAATTACTGCAGTGTTGCAGACTCGTAAAAGCATTTCAAAGCAAATCATAAAAGCATTTGATGAAATGTATTAATTTTATGTGTACATGTTTTTTAACTAATTGCACTAATACTATGATCTTATTTCCATGCCACTTTTCTCAAGGCTTTCACTAATATTATAATGTGATGTCAATTTTGCACAGTCTGATCAAATGCAGGTGTTAATCAAGTCAATCAGTGTTTTACTCAGAAATTACTTCACAAGTCTGTAACTTTTTTCTCTCCTTCTCTGTAAGAAACATAAAATTGCTTTTATTTACCCATGTTTATTTACCCATGTTCAAACTAACCTTCCCTCAAGCTCAAGTTAAAAAGCATTATTTTAAACTTTATGCTGTGAATCTGTATAATTTAAGGAGACAGTTTTAAACATTGATCTGTCATGCTCAATAACTCTTGTTTATGTTTAATCAAAAAAAATTATGAATTGTAGCTTAAGGTTTATTAAGTTTTATAACAAGTACAAACTCATAAAAGACCCATTACAGACAGACAACAGGATATGAGTTGTGTCTGGAGTCAGAATCTGGAGTCAGAGACAGTAATGAGAGAATAGCAGAGGTACTGTACAGTCATTATGAGCTCACACTGTGTCAGAAACACAGAAATAAAATCAAACATGTTAGTGAGTTACAGGGATTTTATCACATTAAGAACTACTGTCTCTCACATCCAGAGTGACTGAAAGTAACATGTAACATCTTTTTACTTTGACATTACATTTAAAGTGAAAATAAATGCTTACTGTATGAATAAAATAAGTATTAAATAATCCAACAACCTAGTATGATTTAATTTACACAGTTTACTGGGTGAACTTTACAAAGAAATGTCCAGATCCTTTTTACTCTATTTTTATTTTTTATGACAATTAAGCACAAGTCATACTCATAATGCATCAACACCTTTGCAGCCACAGCAATATGAAATTAAGATCAGTTTTAATTATTATATTTAGTTAGTTCAGTCTGCACCCGGTTAGAGGACAGTAATAGCACAGCTAATTACAAAACTACTGTATTACAAAACTAAAAAAGCATTTGAGCTGTTGTAGGTCTGCACACATGCTGTTCTCTTTTGAATCTCACACCAAAGTGAGTTTGTGTGTGTGTGTGTGTGTGTGTGTGTGTGTGTGTGTGTGTGTGTGTGTGTGTGTGTGTGTGTGTGTGTGTGTGTGTGTGTGTGTGTGTGTGTGTGTGTGTGTGTGTGTGTGTGTGTGTGTGTGTGTGTGCGTTGGAGTGTTGGTGTGTATTGAGTATCAATTTAACCTCATCAAATTACTATGCTGGGGGCTCTGCTTTTTACATGTAAGGAGGGGGGGACAAAAGGTTGGGAACCGCTGGCCAAATCTATTGAGTATATATGTATATGTGTGGTTATGTCATCTGTTTAACAAGAGCTTCAAACCTGACTCAACCCAATCACAATTGAGGGCCAAAAAACAAATGCTAATTGAAATGAAGCTGTTTTGTTTGTCATCTTCCAGTGAGAGAGTGACGAGAGGGTCCTGACAGAGACAGACATGTCTCACATCAGCACTCATGTTGATTGCTGTGAAGACATTTGTTAAATCGGAATTCTGCTCAGAACCTGTGAATGACGCTTTCAACTTATTCTCACATTTTTGCTCTCTTCCTGCCTGTCGTTCTCTTGTGATGTCATCACAGCGATGAGTGTGATCCCTGTCATAGGTTCCAGTAGAATCCTGTACGCTGACACTATATACAGTATGTATGTGTGTCATATATGTGTCAGAGAGAGATGCCTGACCCCACAGGTGTGAGGATACAAGTGGAAACGTTTCTTATTTGTGTTTGCCTAATTTTCAAGTGTAACTATCTTCCATTGTTAAACATAATTTAGATTTATTTGTCCATCTGTTTATTCAGCGATCATTGAGCGTGTGGCAGAGGGCCGGTGGCCATACCTGCGGCCCCTGCTGTGTCCTCAGAGCCACAGTGAGGAGATGGGACAGCTCATGCAGCGCTGCTGGGCAGAAGATGTGAACGAGAGACCTGATTTCAACCAGATTAAAGTGCTGCTTCGCAAGAACAACCGGTACCTGACACACACACACTCAGATCACCATATATGACCCACTTGAAAAACAATAATGACATATGTGACATAATGTGTATATTTTCACATGTATGGCAGACCATTTTACCCAAAGTGACTTAAATTCTATCATTATGTACATTTCTTACATTTCAACCCACAAATACAGTCCTAAATGTGAACAATGAATGGCCAACATTAAATCGGTACCATTTTTCCACAATTGCTGCATTATTCTGTGGGCAGAAATTCTGTGGAGTTTGGTCTTAGGGGTCAAAAATGACCTGTGGCCATTTTTACAGCAGAAAAAAACTCTATATGATGTTTTTTCAACTGTTCCAAAAATGACCCCAATATTTGAAAAAATGAAGCATTTTCTATTTTCCTAATTTCATATAGGCTTTACACAGCTAGAGTACAAAGATTGTCTTAGGGGTCAATTTTGACCCACCAGCTATAAAACCATTTATACACAACAAAACAACCATTTTTTCTGCTTGTTTTCCTTCAATAAAATGTTTTCAGAGCTTTCTGCTGCTTTAATGAATGTGAATATTTCATGAATACTGTCTTGCTAAAAACTGTTTATGAGTATGTAGGTACCTCAGCAGTAGAAAAAGTAATGTTTGGGATGAATGATGAGTTTGTTTCTTCATGCAAAATAGATTTAAGGATTGGAATTAAATTTAGCTGCTTATTTTAGAGGTTTAAAGATGGGTCGTTTTGACAGTTAGGACAATGGGAGTATACAGAATTATACAGAATTATACATTAAAGACCACACAAAGTGTTACACAAAAAGACCACACAAAGATCACACAAGTGTTACAGAGCTCTCAATGTAACTGAATGACAGCTGTACAAAATTTAACATCTAAAAACTAGGAATGTGCAGACTCCACTTAAGACACGAGTGTTGTGCTGACATCATCATCTGTGTTTGTCATTCAGTGGATATGGATCCAACATCCTGGACAACCTCCTGTCCCGTATGGAGCAGTATGCCAATAACCTGGAGGAGCTGGTGGAGGAGAGGACACAGGCTTACCATGAAGAGAAACGAAAAGCAGAAGCTCTGCTCTATCAGATTCTCCCTCAGTCAGTCCATCATCAGACAGTACCACACTGCTGTAGTTCAGAACTGATGCACAAATAATGTTTTATATGGTCATGATTTAAAGATTTGTTTGCAAAGAAGTTGTGAATCAATAAACTGTAAATCAGAATTTTAAGTATAACTATGTGGATGAAATCCTTTGTAAATCATCACAACTTTCTTTGTAATGATGCTGCATGAGTACTTTTGAACAATATAAAAGTAATAACTAGTAGTTATCCAAACAAATGATTTTTGTGTTGGTTTATTATAGCAAACCACCTGAACATGTCAATTCACTTTAATAACTTTGTGTTTGTGTGTGTGTGTGTGTGTAGCTCAGTGGCAGAGCAGCTCAAGCGGGGGGAGATGGTTCAGGCTGAAGCTTTTGACTCAGTTACCATCTACTTCAGTGACATTGTGGGCTTCACTGCACTGTCAGCCGAGAGCACACCGATGCAGGTTAGCATGCAGCCGCAGCACCGCATTCACTAAACACTCTTTGAGTTGATGCACAGAACACGAAAGCTAATGCAGGATCCACCGATTTGCTCTTTTCACAGGTGGTGACGTTGCTGAATGATCTGTACACTTGCTTTGATGCAATCATTGACAATTTTGACGTTTACAAGGTGAATTCAGATACTGCTCATTATCATTCAATGTCAGTCACATCATGTATGAAACATTAACAAATCTGAACAAAATCTGAACAAAGCAGAATACATATAGCTGTTGTAGCTACATATAAACAACAGCAAGAGCATGTATCAATAACAGAAAGTTGATCAAAGAGTGTAAATGGCTGAGCCTCCGATCGCTATTTGTCAGTGTGTAAAATGTCTTTGTGTGGCGCCCCCAGGTGGAGACTATCGGTGATGCGTACATGGTGGTGTCAGGTCTCCCGGTAAGAAACGGGAAACTACACGCCCGTGAGATCGCCCGCATGTCTTTGGCCCTGCTGGAGGCTGTTCACTCCTTTCGAATCCGTCACCGCCCCAACCAGCAGCTCCGCCTGCGCATCGGCATTCACAGCGGTGAGGGTCACTGGTCACCAGACACACTGAAGTATTTAATAGAGTAAAAGAAAGCAGCTGTACTGTATGACCTACCACATTTCTGCTTGTTCTTGGCTAACTAATAGGAAGTATTGACTTATGGTCATTCTGTGGGTGGTTTTATGTCCTCAGGGCCTGTGTGTGCGGGGGTTGTTGGCCTGAAGATGCCACGGTATTGTTTGTTTGGCGATACAGTCAATACAGCTTCACGTATGGAGTCTAATGGAGAAGGTGAGGAGCCAGTGTCTGTATGTAGCGTTCATACTCAAAGCTTTAAGGGGGGACACATTCTACACTTTTGTAGCATGTTGGTGTAGATTTGGAGCAGAGCAAGTAGTAGTTTTGTATGCAAGGAGTTGAGACTTGAATATGTTGTGTTCAGCAACTGGTAGCCAGTGAGGGGAAATGAGGAGAGGTGTGACATGGACCCTTTGGGGCTCTTTGAAAACAAGGCTTTGTGCTGAATGCTTTTCTCTCTTACATGATAATTCAGTCTGATTATACGTCCACCTACAGTGCTAATTAAATTTTCTTTCACCAAAAACAGTAATAATTTTATGTAACAGTTTTTATTAACAGTTTTAATAATTTTCTCTCTCTAACTAATTAATTAAACAATCTGTTTTTGCTCTACTGTTCCTTTAAATCTTATATGTACCTCTGATATGTACCTCTGATATTAATGGCTTTTGAACATTTGAACATCAATTTTTTTGATGATCTTTTTTACATGTGAAAAGCTCCTTGTATATTTCAGACTCTTTCATAACTCAGTGTTCCAGGTTGCTAAATACTAAATAGGCAGTGATGTGTCACTGTCATGGGCAATTTTGGAGAGGCTATGATTTGAAAGCATAAGATCCTGTCCTCCCTTCAGAGGGCTCTTTAAATTTGCACCTTCCTTAAAACACACACATACATGAATGCATATCCAGTTTGACAGGCCTGTAGGACATCCTCATTTGATTTGAATGCAATGATTGCTTAATCATTTTACAGTTGTGCACATTTCAAAGATGATACATTTAAATAAATATATTTAGACCCCTTTACTTGATGATAAGGACGTGAAAAAAACATTTTAGAAAAGTCATCTACCCTGTCTTTAATCAGCTCATAGTGCTGACTTCAATAAAGTGACAATTTCTCAACACAAAATAAATACAAAATTATTAAATGGAATTAATTTGGCTGGAAAAAGTTAGAAAACTGAAACTTTTACAAATTTGACAGCAAGTGTCATAATCATCATAATCATTATGACCATTTAAGCTAATGGGTCCTAACATTTATTTCCTAACTAAATTACTAAAAAAATGAATGAGCTGGAATGTGTAAAGTTGTTACTTAGGCAATTTTTTAAAGTCATTTTTATGTAAATATATGTTGAGTGATGTTTAGAGCACATTTTACAACAGTGTGATTATTTAATCATTTAAGAAAATGGTATTTTTGCTCATTTTATAATGGGCTGTATAACATCCTTCTCCACCAGCCTTGAAGATCCATGTGTCAGAAGCCACACAGGCCATACTGGAGGAATTCAACTGCTTCCAGCTGGAGCTGAGAGGAGATGTGGAGATGAAGGGCAAAGGACGCATGAGAACGTACTGGTTACTGGGAGAGATCACCTCCAACAATGTCTGAAGAACAGAAAACATGAGGAGAACTGAACACCAACATCTAAATAACCAAGTTGGAACAGTGTGGAGACACATCGGCCTCTGGCTGAAACAAACAGACACAGTTTGGGTTTAGAGGGATAAGAGACCTGGTGTTTCTAAACTGAGTTTCTTGCATCTTTACTTATAGCTTCAGGTTATAGACTCATGGGAACTGACTAATTTTGCCAAGTAAATCTATAGGACAAAAGCTACATTGAAGCTGGTTGATTTGATAGATAAGATGTTATCAGACTGCCAACAGATTGGTGAATGTTCAGATAAAGACTGAGGGCAAGGTCATGCCTCAACTGTGTCTGATGGGCGTTTTAAAAGCTTACAGTTTGTAAGACTTTTGAATTTAGTTGTGTTGTTACCATTGGCATAAAGGTGGGACTTCATTTAGAATTTCAAAGTTTCAAAGTTTTGGTCAGTTTGGCTTTGTTTTTGTTTAGTTATTGATCACACAGAGACACAGTGCTGTGGTTCTTTCGTTCTCGATTCCTCCTTTGGGATACAGGTAAATTCAAACCTCATCAGATCTTTTATTTACCAGTCTGAATCCACATTCATATATACCTAGTGTCCATGTACAGACAGAATTTACTTACCTATTACAGACAAGATACCTTCGCATATTTTATCTTATTTGATGTATCATGTATACAGTGGCCCCAGCCTTTCTGACATTCAAGTGACCCTTTAAATGCAACAATGCTTATATATTTTATAAATGTGTCTGTGAAGTGTGGTTTTTAATATCTAAATTTAAATTAATATCCATCAGATATTATTTACCAATAAAACTGAACATTCCCAAGAAAACAATAATATAAGAAGGATATGATAATATTGGCTAATACTATTTATCCAGAAAGGTGTGAACGAAAATGTACCTGATCAAACATAGGATTTACTTTGAAGCAGATAACTTACATACTTTTAAATTACAGATAACTTTACACACTTTTCTTTATATATGTTAAAATCAAATAAAGCCAAACTGACATTTCTGGCGAAAGATGACCAAATCAATCAAAATATAAATAATGATTATAAACTTACCATTGTGAATTGGAGTAATGCAAGGAGACATTTTTGAATGCTAATCTGTTATGTACAGATTATTGTTCATTTTTAACCAAAAATGTTACAGATTACAACTTTATTTTTATTATGTTGTCGTATAAGGTGCATATGAACATGATTTACTTAGAGCACAAGAGTCATAACAATGCTATAAATGTGTGGGGCATTTTAAACAGCAAGCATCCATTACCCACCACCATCCCAGTCTACACATCATGCAGTCAGGGCTTTACCAACCATCATATTAAAATCATATTAAAATCATTATCATCACATGTCAGCCACTATAAAGGAAATGTCAGGCTATGATCAAGGTAAATTCTTCATTGTTTTCCTATATTCTGAACAAGTCCAGAGTTTTAATGAAGTAAAGCCACAATGACAGAGTGCTTACACAGCAACCCCACCTCACATTTGAGCTAAGATAACAAGCATGTGAAACTTCTTTCTTGCGATGACACCTGCTGTGTCATCATATCTCAGACAGGTGTCTGAGAATCTGGCTGGGATGCCAAATACATAATACACTATAATCACATTATAATCTGTAACCTCAGATCCATTTTTAATGTGGACAGCTGCATACATTTCACCTTAAGAGTAAACAGTCTGTTTCTCTTTCCAGAAAGTCCTCTGATGATGTTTGAAGCTTCAGGAATTACACTGCTATATTTTTACATAAACATGAATGTGTTATTCAATTGTAAATAAATGTTTTGCTACATCACTCATCCTCAGCTGTACAGTGATGTTGTGACAGCTGTCAGTCAAACTGTAGCAATGCACCATAAATATGACTGACGTCACGTGGTATGAGAGTCTAGTTGATAAGGTCAGATGTACAGTCTTTTAAAAAATCTCTTTCCTGTTTGGGAGGGTTTGAATTGTGATTGTATTGTTTTATTGTCTTATATGTGTGATTTGGATACAGTAGCTGGGTCTGTGGGTGATATTGTTATATATTATTACAAAGTCTTCAATTGAATTTTAAAATGATTGTGTTTTTATGTTTGGGTAAGTGGGACAGATAATGTAAAATAAACAACTTATAAATACTGCTTAGCCATATGTGTATAATTGTATGATGTTCATTTAATATTTGGAAAAGAATTGGGCTTTCAAAGGTTAATGCATTCATGCTTCAAAGAGGTAAGATGGACTCCTGTCACATTATTGCTCTAGGGATGAATATATAGATGCATTCTCATGTAAATGCTGTGATTTGCTATGAAACTGAATAGGCAGATGAAAGAAAACTCATCAAACAGAACAGAGTGACAAAACAACAAAGATGGTATTTTGATGATTTTATTATCTGTGGCAAAACCAGTACAGTAGCAGCAGGGCACAGAACTAATTTGATTCAAATTCAACTAATTCATTTGATTCATTATTTAAAATTACAAAGTGCATGTAACATAGTAATTATACATATGTCCAGGGCAGAATTTATACTATACTGTACATTTTAAGCACAATTATCCTGTATTCATGCTGATTGGCATGTTGTTCTTGTTTTTTATTACAATCATGAGAATGAAATTTACAGTATTAAGTAAGAGAGAGCTGTTTTTGTTAAATGTGAATATGTAGGTAGGACTTCAAAAAGAAGGAAAACCAGCTTTTTTTACTTTTGTTTGTGTGTGTGTGTGTGTGTGTGTGTGTGTGTGTGTGTGTGTGTGTGTGTGTGT
>JBAJNP010008096.1:0-20989 GCA_036877545.1 Yasuhikotakia modesta | reverse complement strand
CATTTAAGCCCAAGTCTCAGCAAGTGTTGTGCAATTGACAGTTCATGCCTTGATTCTGGTGAAAGCTTATCCACCGCCAACTCCATTTCATTAGATGATGTAGGTGTTTTACCAAACCAAAATCCAGCTTGTGAGTCTTCAGTCCTAAAAACAAATATAGTAAACAGTTGTGCAACAGTGGTAGCTGAACTTAAAGTTGCAGGTGTCGCAGAAACAACTATTAACTATGTTGTTGGTGCTCTAGAAGAAGTGATCAAATCTCAAATTGATCAGTGTTTTGAAAAAATGCAAAATCCTTTTGTGGCATTAAACACTGAGAGCAAGAGAATGTGGTACTTTTCAGACAAATGGGGAAAAATAGATCCTGTTGAATGTGTTCTTGGAACAAGATTTGCGACACGGCATAACAGAACAACTGGAACTTTTGCCCAAACTATTGTTAAGGATAAATTTGTATATATACCAATTCTTGAGACATTACAGTCCATTTATAAGCACCCTAACATAACAGATATGATGGCGAGAGAGTCTTAACAAAAACCAAATGACATACACGATGGAGAATTCTTTAAGAATCATGCACTCTTCTCAAAACAAAGACATGCAGTTCAGATCCAGCTTTTTTTATGAATTTGAATGCTCAAACCCCCTTGGATCAAAACAAGGAATACATAAGTTAGGAGCTATCTATTTTACCCTTAGAAATATTTCCCTTAGAAATATTTTTTTGAGTTTACTAAATATACATTTAGTCACTTTATTTCATGCACAAGATATCAAAAAATATGGGATTGATAAAATACTAGAGCCGCTTGTCCAGGATATCTCAGTTCTCAGTTCAGATCATACAGTTTATGGAACCATTGTCCAGGTTACTGGTGACAACCTTGGTGTCCATTCTTTGTTTGGTTTTGTGGAATCATTTAGTGCTAGGTACTGTTGCCACTTTTGCCTACTAGAGAAAGAGGACTTTCAGACAGTGTTCAGTGAAGATAGTCCAAAGATGTCAGTGCGAACTAAAGAACTTCATGCTGAACATTGCCAGATAATGCAGAGGAATCTCAGTCTATCTTATGTAATGGGAGTAAAAAAGTCTTTCCTTTTAAATTCGTTGCAATATTTCCACACCACTGCAAATTTTTCAGTTGATATTATGCACGACATATTAGAGGGGGTTGCTCAATTTGAGATGAAATTACTCATTCAGCACCTGATTGAAAATTACACCACATCAGCAGAAGTATACAGAAGAATTCAGATTCACAATATAGTTACCTTCTTCAACTTCAGTGGCTTCAGCATTTTGGATGAGGTCTTGGATCTCACTAGTCTGTGTGAGGCCACGGCTCTGTGCAATAACCTTTGGTTTTATGTTGGTAGACCACTTCTCCAACAACTTTGCAGAGGTTGCATCACCAAACAGAAGTGAAATCTTGATCAATCTGCCAAAGAAAATTAACATTAATACCACAGTAGCAACTGATTTTGTTTACCTAACGAGTCTCTGTTACTGCAGAACAACAATAGCACTTGATTTTGCATTTGTCTGTTTTGATGTTTAAAGAATTTAAGTTTCACATACCAAGCCTGGTATATCCAGGAATCGTGGGAAAATTGATAGAATATCAGTTGACTCTTTAGGGTCGTGCAGCAGCTTCTGGCGATAACTTCATCTTTTCCTTTATCACTGCCTCATCAGCTGTATGCTTCATCAGGGCAATTGCTTCTTGACATTGAATTTTTAAGTCATTCTATATAGATGCAATTCAGAGGCAAGATTGGTGATCCTTACTTGGGCGAGACGATGTTCCTCAGCTTGATTTTTTTCAGGAGGGCTTCTAGTCAACATTACTGCGTCATCAGACTCTGACGTACCCTCTGTATCTCCTAATGAGCTTGAGTTTAAAGAATCTTCAATATAAACCATATCAATTGATTGTCTGTTCATGCTACTTTGGTAGCATGCTACACAGCTATTAAGAATTAGTCCAATAGCCATATTAGCCTATGCAAATCAGTGAATTGGTGAATATTGCTAAGAAAAAACACAAAACTTAATAAGCATGTAAAAAAATTTACAATCAAGGTTTGCTGCGCCTGGCATGAAAATTTCTAGGACACCAAGATCTGGTCGTGTCAGCAGGTATCCGAATGCTTCCTCATCAACTTCTGTCATCGAGTCATCAAAGACTTTAACTTCCATTGTAGGCAGATCAAATTTTTTAGCAACTGAAGGAAGACACACCAATGGAAAATTTGAAAAAAAAGGCCAGCAATGCCAAAGGAACTACAGGGGTTATTTTTTAACCCCATAATATACAATCATGAAATAAATGATGAAAATACCTTACATTCCTATCAGAAACAATAATCGTCCGAATAGGCATAATGCACATCAAAATGGCCCCCAGCAATCCAATTATGGCTAACGTTAACTTACCTCTATACCGAGTCAGTTACATGTGGTGCACAATGGAAGCCGCTCGTCACAATATTTTTGTGGACAAACATTTGATAAGTTTCACTTGTCAATTAACGTTTGTAATATATATGCTAGCTAACGTTATTTGCTATTAAGATAACTTAGTTTTCACATCAACATGAGAAAGCAATCTCTAATCGCTCTTTAATATACAAAAAGTGTCACAATGATCAGAGCTAAATACAGAGGTGAATATTACGAAAATGAATACTAAGACTTTAAAATTTTACTTACTTTACCACCCAGCAGAAGCGGACGTTCTTTTTTTCCTAAACCTAAAGCAGCAGCGGTCGATGGTCGTGATTAACAGCAATGGCAGGTAAGCAAAACTTTGAAAGGAGAACAATTAGGGGAGGTGTCGCAGTTATAGGAGTCACTCTATAATTTTGCTCTCACTCTACGGACACATTTTACTCTGTGCACTAAAAATAGAGCAAAAACAACTATTTTTGAGAAAAAAATATTAACTCTGGAAAAACTACTCTTCCAATTTTCCTGTGCATAATGATTAATTAAAAGCAGTTTAATGCGAAGTACTATTATGCATACAATTTTATGTGGCAATTTTTAAAAGTAATGAATTGTTTTATAGTTGCTAAAACTGCAGTAAAATCTTTAAAGTCTTCCTCACCTCAGTTTTTGTGACATTCACCCTCACATGTGAAACCAATTGTTATTGTATATTCAGTTTAAACAGCTCATTGCACTTCCTATCAATAGATGCAGTTGATTCGCAAACTCAGGGTCTGAAACTGCCCAGCGTACAGTTTAATCCATTACACATTTCCCCCCACCTTGTTGTATAAGACGTCTGATGTGGATCTGAGCTCTTGCAGGAGATGAAATTAATCAGGGATATCTCACTATCTTAAGTGATCCTTTGAGAAAATAACCACCCAACCTCTAATCAACTTCATAAATCCACACCAACATGTTTAAGATCTTCTCTGCTGCTCCAGGGCCGTGTCACATTCTGTCTGTGGAAGATTGGGGGCCTATAAATTGATGTCAGATTCTGTGATTTAACAAATCTGGTGTTGCTGTGCGTCTACAAATGTTTTTCTTGTCTTCACACAGCTGTTCTGTTTTTATACAGGGCTTAGTAAGACGCATGCATTGTTGCAGACAAGCTTTCATTATCATGGTGGAATGATTTTCACAGTGCTGTTGGCTGTGTAATGAAGATTTGGGGTGAAGCCGGCAAATTAATGAGTCAGATAATGATATATAGTCTAGCACAGATGTATGCAGTCATTGCTATGAAATGATTTGTACATATTTTTTTCTTTCTTATGTGTTGTGTAATTGAAAAATAAATTGCTTATCGTGATTTTGAAACATGAGTTTTTCCCTCATGTAATTTCATGTGATTATATTTCTTGTGTAAAACCCTAAAGATGTTTTAGGGTTTTAGGGAAAACTGCATTTTCGTACGATTTAGTTTCAGTCTGAATTGATGATTCAGGTTGCCAAAGATATAATTCTGATTAAATCTGAATTGATGATTCACATTGCCAAGCTCTAGAAAGGAAGTGACAGCACTATTTTCCAGTGTGCTATTTTCAGCTAACTAACTCCATGCCATAAGATGTTAGAAACAGATGATATTTGCTCGATATCTGCTGTGTGTATTCAAACATAGTTGAGATACGAGAAAACCAATGGCTTGGCTTGGTGTCACTTTTGTGAAATATACTCAATTAAGATTTAGGAACAGCTCAAAACTAAAAATGTACATTTCAGTGTATTCCTCACACAAATTTACAAAATGTGTGTAACTTAAATTTTTTTATTACTCAACAGTTTATAATAAGAATTAGCATTTTGTTTGTTAAAATAAAGGTTTAAAATAGCATGTGCCTGCGTAATTTTATTTTTTATTTGGGAAATTTTACTTTGAAATTTTCCCTGTTTTGTGATTTAATAACAACCCTTTAACCTAATAACCCTTTTACCAATTAGTCTTGACCAGTGCTGGTTTAACACTTTATAAGGCTGAGCTCACAGAACGACACCTGCCACTTAAAAATCTGCTGCAAATGCAGCATTTCTCTCAAAGGAGGTTAAAACAGGAGGTAAAGTTTACAGCCGCAAGATTTGTTGTGCTGTATTTGATCAAAATTCTGCTTCAAAAAGCTGCATAATATTGACCTAACTGACAGGACTATTTTAAAAGATTGTCCAGTATTCTTTTTTAACTATTGTCTTTTAATGTTTTTTGTCACAAAAATGTTCTAGCCGAAATGTGCTTGAATCTTGTGTTTTTTTTATTGTTCTTGTTTTTTTTTACTGTCTCTGAACTATGAGCAAAAAGCTTTGCGTGGTCTGAAAAATGCAGGTCTGAGGCACCTGTCGTACAGAGTGAAGTGCTCAAATGGATGGGTAGTCAAATCCTATACAGGCATATGATCAAATGAGGAAGACAAGTGTGGTTATGCATTGTCATTGTCACAATGTGGGCTTGCTGAGAAACGGGAGGCGGACCCAAATGCAGGTTCTTACAGGGTTTATTGCGTTGAGGCATAATCAAAACAGGCAGGGTTCAAAACCAGGCAGACAGGAACAATGTAGGCAATGTAGGCAAAATCCGGTAATACACAAACAAAGCATGGGTCAAGGTAGGCGGCAAAACATCAAAATCAAAACCAGTCCAAAAACACGCAGACGCTCCGCTCCGAATAGTCCCTATTGGGGAGGGCAGGAGGCTGGGGGACGACCACCAGGACGGAGCGGGAGACTGGGACGACCAACAGGGCGGAGCGGGAGACTGGGACGACCACCAGGGCGGAGCGGGAGACTGGGACGACATAGACCATAGTGGTATACGCTGCCCAGATGGCCCATAAGGCTACTCCCAACAAGGAGCAGATTCTACCATCCTGAGCAGATTCTAGGGCAGGGACTTGACTTAGTGAGAGAACTTTGGCTATGGTCGGACTGGGCTCAGGGAGTTCAGGAACCGCAGGGAGAGCGTGAGCTGGACTGGACTCAGGGACGGCTGTAACTGGACTTGACACGGGGAGAGCAGCTGTCTCTGACGGGTGCTGTCACTGGATGGGTGGCCATGACGGGTGCTGTCTCTGGATGGGCGGCCATGACGGGTGCTGTCTCTGGATGGGCGGCCATCTTGTCATTCGCGACCTCTGTGGCGGCGGCCATCATGGGCTGTGGCTCGGGGCAGGGGGCCATCTTGGGCTGTGGTTCGGGGCAGGCGGCCATCTTGGGCTGTGGCTCAGGCTTGGATGCATCACCCACAGTAAATGAGGTGCCACACAGCAACAAAAAAGTATAAAAAGTCCATTAGTGACAGAGTTCTCCCCTCAGTGGCTAGTAAATATTTATACGGCTCATTCAGTCCATGGCGAAACAAATCTTTAAAAAACTGTTCATCATAGAAAGGGACCCGGTTGACCAAATCACAAAACTGAAAGGCATAATCCTTAATGGAGGCATTACCTTGTCTTAGCTGGAACAGTTGGTCAACCGGGTCCATGGATAACCCGCTGGGGCCTGGTGTGGTGAAGTGTTCTGTCACGATGTGGGCTTGCTGAGAAACGGGAGGCAGACCCAAATGCAGGTTCTTACATGTTTTATTGCGTCGAGGCATAATCAAAACAGGCAGGGTTCAAAACCAGGCAGACAGGAACAATGTAGGCGATCAAAATCCGGTAATCCACAAACAAAGCACGGGTCAAGGTAGGCAGCAAAACATCAAAATCAAAACCTGTCCAAAGTCCAAAAACACAAAGCAAAAACACTGAGGCAAAACACAGAGAAAATGGAGTGGGCAAACCAACACTTTGCGACTTCCTGTTTGCTAGGCTAAGCTTTTATAGCTAGCAAACAGGAAGTCATCAAATAGGAAGCAGAGGGAGCAGACAGTCACGGGGCTGGGAAAACTTTAAAAGCTTGGTAAACTTAAATGAAATATATGCTTACATTTGACGTTGTTTATAAACTATGCGTTTACTTCATTGTCATGATACCCAATAACCCAACTTTATGGCCAAAACTGATAATAAATAGTAAAAATGTTTAATGACATGGCTATTGTAAATTATATTGAAAGCGTTTTATTATACAAACGAGAACAATAATTATTTTTTTTAATATTATATACACCCACATATTAACAATAGTATGTAGTAATAAACAATTATCTAAATGTATTTTTATTGTCATATGTATTTTAACTGATTCAAAGTGAATTCATTGCGTGTTTGTTCCTATACATTTTTTATGTAATAAACAGAATTATGAATGAGTTCATTGAAATTTAACTTACGCTATATGTTAAACCAGTTATGCTTATGAAATATAACAGCATTTTTGGTACTAAGCAATTTGTGAATTTTGACTGTGGCTCAACTCTACAAAATACAGAATCTTTAATCCAACCTTGTGTTTTTGTTTGTCTTATTCTGTAGAATTATAAAGACTGAACTGGCTGTTTTCCCTTCGTTTGATGTTAAGACGAGAGACAAGGTTGCCATGGAAGTGAAAGAACGCAGACCTTACCGCTCCCTGACCTCCAGATGGGACACGGAGCGCCGGTACACCAGCTCTTCTGCCGACAGTGAGGACGGCAAGCTCAACCCAAAGTCCTACAGCTCCAGCGAGACCCTCAAAGCCTTTGACCAGGACTCCAGATTAGCCTATGGCAGCCGGGTCGAAGATGTTGTGCACCACGAAGCCGATGAGTTCAGCAGGCAGGGTAAACAGAGCAAGATTTCTTACCAGGATGGTGTGTCTTAAACTACTGGTTTATTTTGGGCACAAATGAGATTTGGGTTTTGCTGGTTAAGGCACAAATCAGATTTTGATTAGATGGTTAGTGTGAAAGCTGTTTTCTGAGCTTGGTGCAAAGTGGACCATGACTAAATGTGAATGAAACAAGGGCCAAATGTGCTGTTATGTTTTGAAAATTTGAAAACAAAATTACCATTGATTTTTTTTCAGCACCTTCTCCAGTCCTGTAATCAGTACTGTCTGGTTCTTATTAATGTTTACATTTATATATTTGCCAAATGCATAACTCCGAATCGATTTACAGAACATTTAATGTATGATTGTGCATTTGTGTGGGGCAAGGGAAAATCAATAGGGCAAACAAATTGGGAATTGTTTCAGATGATCGGATTGATCCACAAAAAAACAATAGAAATGTCAAATCAATTTTTAATAATTTAATGGATCTCTTAATTAGCCAGGATTCTTAATTAGCTTAACCAGCAAGCCTCCCTTAGTTAATTATCTTCAATGAAAACACCAGCACCGAACTAGCACTACCCTTTGTAAACTAGCCTGAACCAGCATGGAAATCGATGCTGTTTTAAAGCAGTGTTTTCAGAAGGGAGAGTTGTGCGGTCTGAAACACTGCAAACACCACAGCAATTATAGCATGAAAAGGTGTTTTTACACTGTGCAAACATACATGGGAGACCTCAGATAACTTTAACGGGCCAGGACAAAAGGGCTGAATAAGCTTTCTTTTACAACATCAAAGAAAAAAACGGTCCACGTTATACATCATGAACTCTGTATTTAAGGGGAATAAATGTATTTACACTGGCACCACAATTTCAGTAGCTATGTTCCAAAACAAAAAGTTGCTGCCTCACTGCTTACTACTTAGCTAAGCACTCATCTTCTAAGGCAATCTTAACAGTCATGAGATTTTTAGATGTAAAGCACCCCATGTAGACTGAATTGTATATTTGTATATGTATATTTGTATGAATGTAAATTTATATGTATATATACTTAATCAACAATTCTCAGCTTAATCCACCCTCTTGGACTCGAAGCAATGCATTCTGGGAATGCCTTTCCTGTGAAGGTTATGTGCATCTAATTAAAGCTACTTATTTTGGAAGGCAGCATGATTAAATTGTCTACCTTTTGGAACACTTTTGGAAGTATTGTGTGTGCCGGTGATGTTCTGCTGCTTCTGTAGACAACAGGCATTTCATTTACACTGAACGAAATCCAAAAATCTTTCTCTCATACTAGTTTGTAATGTCCTATTCCTTTCAGTGAATTCTAGCAGGCATATTTTTATGCATAAATTTGGCAACAACACCCCTTAACTTGCCAAAAATATTACACCCCCACGCAGTTGATGAAAATCTGAGATGCATCAAGTATCATTTTGGAATGAAATCACAATATGGTTAAAGATAACAACCCCATATTTATACTTCATGCTTATCAAAAATCTGTAAAAAAAGACCTCCAAGGAGGCGCCATTGAGCTCAAGTTTAAATGTCAAACTAAGTGTGAGACAATGGGATATTTGACAATGGGATATTTAGCATTAGGAACATCATTGGGCAATGTGTAAGGGATTTAAATGCTGGATAATATTCTCTGTTAGCACAATATGGAGCATTTGTGGTAAAAATATTAGTACTGCTTAATAATACAAATTATTTTATTAATTTAGAGCCCTTGTGAAAAAAGTTTTAAAGAAGAGTCTGCAAGACTTTAAGTTTTATAAATGTGCTGTATTTAAACGTTTTGAAGAATGTAGTTAAACTGTTGTAATTTTAACCACATGACCTGTGTTTCAGTTAAAGTAAAGAGTGTCATACCTCTGATGACTGACATCATATTGTAGCTGATATCTACTTACTTTCTGACACGAGATGAACTATTGCAGGCGTTGGAGCTCATCTGACAGTCTGAGGAAGCGTGGGGCATCTTTCAGATACGCTTCAGAGAGTGATTGCATTCAAGCAATTAAGAGAAACTGTGGTTGCGATTTGATCCCTCGTTAATATATTCCACCTGCTAGGAAGAAGCAATAGCTAAAAGTGGGAAGATAAAAGGAACACTGAATGCGGTATTGTAGTTTTGCCATTAGCATGTTGGGACTTTAATGAGAGGGGGTAACCGTGAATGCTGATTGGCTGATGCCTTTTATGATCTTCTAATGTGTCCAGTTGATGGTGACTTGCATCCGCTTCCTCACCATGAATACTAAATGCATTGTAGCTTTCAGACACACTAACTATTATTGCATTTACACTCGGGCATGAATCTGTAATTTCCTTTTTCTTGTGCGTTTGGCCTTCACATGCTTTAAATGTAATGTTTATAGAGGTTGTGCACACCCCAGTGAGGTTGAGTGTTCAGTTTTGAATATAGGTGATTAGGTATGCACCAGTGGCATATAATAAAGGATTTGTGTCAATTTAGAGTCATATAAAAGGGCAGGAGCCCTGTTCAAAGATTTATTAATGTATATATAGCTATAGCCTTGATTTTTATAAGGTTAATATAGGTTATAATTTATTATTTCTGGTTACAGGTGCAGACTTCTCTCTTAGAGACATGGCCTATGCAGATCCAGTGTTACCCCATATGGCAACATACAGGACAGAAATGGGCCTCCCCCACCGTGACTACTCTGTCAGTGTGGGCTCAGATGCTGACACAGAAACGGATGGGATCATGTCCCCCGAGCACGCTGTGCGGCTCTGGGGCCGTAGCAACACCAAATCAGGCCGGAGCTCCTGCCTTTCTAGTCGAGCAAACTCTAACCTTACCTTAACCGACACAGAGCACGAAAACGGTGAGTTCATTTGTCCTTTCTCCTCACGACTCTGCTTCTGAGAGCAGGATTACAGCACCAGTCACAGCAGGATGTTTCAAGTTTAACACCACGTTGTTTCAGATCGAATGTTTGATGCTTCTTTTATATGGAAATAATGTGTGGTTTCGAGCAGCAGATTTTCGTTATGCTGCATTATGGTTTTTTTAAAACACTTCAGCTTTAGACAAAAAGTCTCTTGAATGGTGATGTATGGAAATGAGCATTGTGATAATATGATAATCAAAATGGTGTGTTTTCATCACTAACCTCCAAGTGCTTTATTATACAAAACTGTAAAAGCGATAGTACTTTTCTGTTTTCTTTTTTTACATCAGAGTCAATGTATCAGAATGCTTTTAAAATATCACAGCATTTAGAAAATCAGGGAATTGGGGTCAAACTCACATAATAAGTGTGATGCATTAACATAGTGATATGATTGTTTTGCGTGTGCAATAGACTAAACATTTCACATTTTTGACTGTTGTTTTTCTGAGAATATTCTTTTATTTTGAATGCTAGTAAAGCAGGTTGTGAGCAGCCATATTTTACAGTGATTTTACCACGGGTAACAGGTGCTGTTCAGTGCAAAACAGTGTGCTTTGGGGCTTGTTTATTTTAAATGCAACAATGGTAACAGCAATACACAGCAAGTGAGAAACAGAAAGCATTATATTTATTAGTGGATATCATTGATGCAGCAAATCCAGTATGAGGTGTGAAAGACTCTGCTTTATTCTGATTGGTCAGCACTGTAGTGACCTTGAGTAGTCTCTCAAACTAAAACAAGCCACAAGAGACTGTGTTACAGTGATGTTGCCATAAACAGTAATAAAGTTTATGTAATTTTTAGTAAAAACTCAAGGTACATATATACAACAGAGCTGCTAGGCGTCAGGTTCCTTTTGTTGACATTAAATGGCCCGAATGCAGCAAGCAGCCACCCTGGATCAGTCTTCCCCATGACTGGTGGTTCCAAATGGCCCCCAAGAGCCTAATGATTGTCTTTGCTTGCATGGAAGGTCACATCGTACTGGGCAAGTGTCACAGTAAAACTTGTCAAGAGCAGCGGTCTGGAGCCTAGAGACCTGTGGAACAAATGGCCTGGGGGACTGAGGAAAAAATATAGGAAAACTCAGATTTAAAAATTAAGAACATAGTTTAGTGATAATAAATTATTTTCTGAAAATAAATGTTTTAGACCTTTTGTTTGGATACATTATATGGCCAAAAGCATTGTGTGCATACATCCTTCTTATTAACTGGTTTGACTAGCCCAACCATTTCTTTAAAGAGCAAACTTTAATGGAAATTTTAAAGCTGTTCTAAGGTTCCTTTAGTTCACTATAGTTTGCATTAAAGTCTGCCATTTACATTAATGTAATGAAGGGAGACATGAGCATAAATGAGATACATTCTTTGCATAACTGTAGTTATATATAATTCTATCATACTGCATAAGCAGTACCTTAGTACCTGGATCTAAACTATATGGATTTTTTTATTTTTAGCGCACAAGTCCTGTTTTTTTTTTAAATTAAATGCCATCTTTTTTAAAGGTTCCTTTAAAGGTTTTTTAAAGGTTCCTTCCTTTTTTAAAGGCACCTACAGCCCTTAGTTGTGGGACTCTTTGTATCGGCAGCTTAATTTTTCTTAATCATGCTCTCGTTTACGATGTACCTTATGCATATTCACAGCAAAACTCTCATAGTGCCTAAAAGAGCCTTTATAAATCACACATTAAGGGACCAGCAGCAAAACACTAATTGCCTTTCGCTCCACAATCTCCCCAAAAACCTACAAATATTGAGTTTTCCATGCAAGGCTGCATCATTTCAGGTATTAGATTCTTATTTAAAGCGACAAGGCAGTGCTTTTGTGCCGAGTTACATTTATACATAAACATCAGTGATTCACTTGGAATATGTCTTTCCGGATGCCATGAAAACCACTGAGGTAACCCAAATGCACGTTAAACAGGATTTGAAAATGTTCTGCATGTATATCTTTATTCATAGCTCCAGGCCTCGCTGGGGCTGTTATAAAGCAGACACGATTCAAAATTGCTTTATATTCCGTTCATTCATGCAGAAAAGCCAGTTGCGTTTACTGTTTATTGAGGTAATGCTTATTAACCAGACTCGCACACAGTTATGCTCGCAGAACTCCACTGAATTCAAAGACGCATCTTTCACAAAATACACTCCCTCTTACACTTTGTGTTTGTTTATTAAATATGTTTGCTAATTTGTTTGTGCTTCCAGCACATATGAAAATGAGAGTGCTGTACCTTGTTGATAAAGCCAGCTGATTGCTATGTTTTGGAACCGGGTGTTTTCTAGCCGGTCACTAACAGGTGCGCCAGCTAATGACCATCTTACATACACTAAATACCACCTACAATGTTGTAACAAAGCTGGATTTTTCAACACCTCTATTAATACATTGTACAGTTTAATAACATGTCAATTGGTTGCACAGAATTCCACAAATTTTTCTTCAAAATCAGACCAGAAAAAAACTGTGTGTTAACATAAATGTTAAAATAAATTAATAACTTATTTTGTGTGTGTGAAGAAAAAATATGGTAATTCTTCTGTCACATTTAACATAGTGCGACTTTGTTGTGAAGAAATAAAATAACAAAACAATTTCTATTTTCTTCTGATTACTGTGGTATGACAATTAGGAATGTCATGTTGTTTACAATAAGATTAAAGGAATTTAATGAATAACGCTTTTAGAGCGGGCTAGCTATTTCTTGTTACTTAAATGGAATTTCAGAATCTGTCTAATTAATTTAACAATTAAGCTTTTGTTTTCCACAGTTAATATTCATAACTTGATCAAGGGAATGGATGTTTCATTATGTGGCACTTTATTCATTAGCATGTAGCACACATTTTAGTCAACATGCATATACTGTGAATCTGCTGCCACCTGCTTAATTTAACTGTCACGTTTCTGAAGCTTTCCAAAGGAAAACTGCAGAGTCACTGCTGTTCAGGCACAGACTGATATAGCAGCCATGCACTGGACACAAGGGCTGCTCAGGGCTCAGAGCCTCAATCAGCTGAGCTGTAGCCCACAGCTCCCTTCACTAGTTGGGCTTTATGGTTATTTGCAAGTGCTGTGGGCAATGGTAGAGCTCTTGAACCTCATAGTCTGTTGAAAATGAAGTGGAATACTGCTTAAAAATAGCAGTTGTATGCTGTCTGATAGATTAGCTATATAATGAACAGCACAATTTAATTTGCGTTGCCTCCTAAGTATCACTTTTAGTATTGCTCGAGCTTACATTATTATTTAAATTATTAAGCATCTGCATTCAGCGCTTTTTACAGTTTTCGTCATTTATGAATAAAACATCAAATTGCTTGCTGAGGTGAGTTCTGTTGTATTTTCTATTATTTTCCTTATAAGTGATTGAACTTTTATTATGCCAATTCATTCAGCTAAATGAACAAGTCCCATGAATTTACATTATTTAAAGGCATCTAAGACACATCTAGGGAAAATAATTTAAAAATCATATAGGTTAGAGGTTAGAGATCTGGGCTAGAAGATACTGTAGATGGTTAGGGATCAAACCCCAAAAGGGATGGCTGATGTATTGGAGAATTTTAATCTCACCACTGTGCCAATGAGCCCCATTAATCCTTTGTTACTTGAAGTCCCTTTGCTTATAATAAATGCCCCAGTCACTGCTTTGGGTGACAGAGGTGTCTTAATGACTAATAGGGTAAATCTCATGGAAATATGTTTAGGTTACATTTCACAAAATATGCATTAAAAAAAATAGAACCTTTCATTTCACATATTTTTTACGACAATTATTGTGCACACACCCTATTATTTCAATTGTAATTCTTAATACTGCAAATATTGTGATTTTTTTTATTATTAATAATTGTATTTGATGGTAATGAGAATTTGGAACCTATTAAAACAGTGACAACAATAACACATCCAAGTTCATAAATCATTATAATTTTTCTAAACAATCAACTAAATATTTTCTGCTCAGTTTTCCCCTGCAATGCCATTACAGACCAGTACATCTATTGAAAAAAAACATAACAAAGGCTTAGAAAAGGGCATATGTGCTGCGAGGTGAAAATGAACAATGACACTATTTTTATAGGGGTTGTTAGGTTTTTAAATGCATGATTAAACTGCTGCCATCCATCAGAATTAGGAGACATAAGTGATAATGTCCCCATGCAATTGTGTTAATGCCTGTTATGGGGCTTGGCTGGGATATTGAGCTATCGGGAAATAGAAGCTAAAGCATGGGAGCAGTGGATTAGCATTTCCATCTTTGTTTCGTGATTTAAGACTTTCACGGTTGTTTGTATAAACTAAATTTGACAGTTTGCTGCAAAATTAGATGTGTACAGAGCGTCTCTGTTGTGCCTTGTGAACTTAAAGGGCAAGAGAGAGATCTAAAGATCAGAAAAAGTTTGATTTTACAAGCGTGCCACAATCTCCTTCTTTCTGTTTGAAGTGCAGAATCTATAATTGGTTAATTTGACTGAAACTGCCTCTGTGTTGGTGCTGTGTTGTACAGCTTCATAAGATGTCTTGGAACTCCCAGGAAACTTTGAACTGCCTTTGAACTGTTGAAAGATTGAGGTTAAGTGGAGCTCAGAAAGTGATCAGTGTTGCTGTAATTGGTGATGTTGACAATGAGACAAACCTGCTACAATAGCGCCTCGCTACAACTTTCTGTCTGGCAGATAAGCGGTTAAACAGAGTCGCTTCTGTCGTCCAGATGCAGCTGGAGATTAAACTTTTAGTTTTAGCCATTTAATGACAAAATATGTCTCATTTTGGAAAAGAAATTATGCCTTAAATTTTTGAGTCTGGGTAATAGTGTGTATGGTACTCCACTGGGCATCTGCGGAATGGAACAGTGGAAATACCATTATTTCCATTTCATATATATCAAAGAACCTATAACTATAACTTTGTTTTGCTTTGTTTTCAAATATTGTATCATATATCCTCACAAAGGCACAATTTCTGCAAGAGCATTTCAGCATGCTATCTATTTCTAATTGTATTTGATGCCGTCCTGCTAAAAATATTGCAGTTGTGAAATCTAGATGAACTTGAATGATAAGTGTATTAGTCTCATAAACCCATGGCTGTTAGATGACTTGTCAGACGCAGTTTGTTTCTTGACCCATCTTTAGTATTACCCTCAGATATTAACATGGTATCATAGTTCTACCACAGTGCTTTTCTCAAGGGCAGGACCATATTTAGTGCCATATCTTCCTCATTTCTTGTCCTTTGAACTTTCTCCCCTGGGCTCTCCCACCATAATATTAACCCACAACGTGAAGTTAAATCAGGCTGCTATTAGATAAAACCCTTCCAGCCCTACATGAGGTCTTCAGTGCGGCATGTTAAAGAGTGCTGTGAAAGATCAGACATGGGCAGATGAAGTTACACAATCTGACCTTCAGCACTGGCAAGACAAAGATGTTTTGCTTTAGGGTGGGTGGTACAATCAAAATCTCATCACAGTTTAAATCTATCTAATGTCCCCAATCTAGACAGAGAAGTAAACTGTTACTGTAAAAAACCTGTTATTATTTTGTGGGGTTGAATATAGAGACAGGTAAATCAGCGGGCATGTATGTATGCTTCAATATTTACAAACATGAAAAAAAAAGCATGAAAACTACAATCTGGTGCATTAATTTAACATGTAACTGTGGTCACATGCGATCAGAATTGAGTCTGATGAGGTTGTTGAATTTGATGAGGTTTGTCATTCAATGGTTTAAATAATGTGATCTTTTGGTATGACACCAGTGTAATAATGTATTCCTTTCACAGCAGCAGGGAATTAAATTGAAATTGGAATTATTGAATTAAAATGCATGCTCACGTCTTTACAAAGTGAGAGCATGACGGACTAACAAACAAAAAGCAAGAACATTATTTGTGAGAATATTTATTGGAGTCTAAACAAAATGAGGTGTTTGAAAACTATTTCTGCATCTGTATGAGAACTACTCCAGGGTCTTGGTAATTAATTTTTATGTGATGTTTGATATTGATTGACGTTGGTGTTAGTATGTCCAAGGGTTCACAGTCTTTCCTTCCTAGAAACTCAGGTGCCTGTTTTAATTCTGACCTTTTCGTTTAATAACAGCCAATGTTGTTCCTGTAGCCTGAACTTTATTTTGCAATACTTCCTTGAATTCATATATAGTATAGTTTATTAGAGGGACTTGTTAAGGCTTCTTACTTAGGGTTTAAGGATTTGAATAAACCCCTTGGTAAGTAATAATACATTTTGGATTGTAGCTAGTCCCACACTATATGTGCTATAAAATGATACCTCAAGTCACGTGAATTATTAAGAAGGTTATTGCTTTTCTGAATGATCAGCTAGCGGATGATAAAACAGATGGGAAAAATCCCATAGATTTACATTAAGGGAGGGGCCTGAATTATATAAATGGGACCATAATATTATATTGACTTATATAGGGCTCTTTTGACATGGCCAAGAAAGCAATCTTGCTTCCAAATGAAAGTTAACATAAAAGGAACATCTATTTATGCTTGAAAGCACAGATAGTAAGTACACATAAAAAACTGCACTGCACTAGAATTGGTGTTTTTTTATGTTTTCAGGCTGATTCCCAAGTTGGCTGTTGATGAGTGTTAAAAACCACTCATGCTTGTGCGAGAACGCAAACATTACTTCAAAGAAGACACCAGAGTGCTGACTTTTGTCACCATTAATCACAATGCGGTTCTTTTTTAAGGTTTTTATTTATTTGTTTACTCCCTTTAGCTGCAGCTTTTTCTCAGATGGAGGATTAGAAGAGTTAGTCCTGCCTCATTTGACGGCTCATTCTGAGACTCTAAAGACCCTGGTGGACAATGCGGGTTTGTTATCTGTGCCGCTCCATGAGCGCGCCGTTTTGACGATGCAGCCCTTTCCTGCTAACTCTCAATCAGATCCCGGAGAGCTTCTTGAGTACTTGTTACGCACCACCCTCACCACAACTAATCACAAACCACAGCAGTTTACTGAATCACAAAGCCAAAATGCCACATTCTCTTACATTAGTCCAATGCATTGGTCTTTTATTGCTAGCTGTTAAATATTCCCCAGGGACACATGTATCAGCAGCATTTGCACAGTACGGTATGCCTATATGACTGTTTAAAAATAGTTAGCATGACCTGAAGTTACATATTCTATGGTTGCAATAGGGTGTGAACAGTTTCCATTTTTTTCCACCTTTCCAAGATAAAAATCTATTTAATGGCTTTATATGTAAAAAAACGACAGACATTTCTTATTTATTATGCACGCTCAAAGCACTGTAATTATTAAAGCTTATCTTACTGACATCAAAATCTGTCATCAAACCACTAAGCTCTGTGAAAAATGTGAAATGAAGTATCAATCAGGCTACAGAGTGCAAAAACTATGCAGAATAAAGTATAAGTAAACTAAATAAGTAAATAAAACAAGTAAAATAAAGAAATGGGTTTGTTTTATCTTTATATATCACATTTTGGTTTGCTCAGATTATCTTAGTTATTAAACAGACATAGCTTTAGGAGTTGCGTTACAAGGTGCTTTTCTTCCAATCAAATAAATGGTATTTTGTACTTTTATACATATTCAGTGAAAGTGCATTATATACAATTTATTTTACACTATAGCAGTGATATTCTGCACATACTATAAATTAAGATTTACATTGAAACACTATAGTGCCTTAGAACACCCACTGGACAAGGGCAACAGTGGCAGGGTAAAAAGTTATATGGTATAAGCTGAAGGTCTCTTTGGATCTTCTGAACATATTCTGTAATATTTGTTTGAAAAAAATAAACTATACTTCTTTATGTACCTAAAACTTCCACGGCAATATCACTGGTAAATGTCTGTCATTTACAACTGTGCTATTGGTTTGGCAAACAGATAGTTCTGCCCCAAACGCACACCATTGGTTGAGCCAGTTTTAATAGTTTGGGCTTGTTGGGATTTTCAAACAAACAAAGCAATATTTGTACAGCACCACAGAGCAGCAGTGTTTGCTTTCTTAGAGGAAGGCAACCTGCCGGTTTAGAATTGTCTATCCACATTAGCTAGAATAATAAAGTAGAAGGTTTTTAACCTCAAGGAATATAATCGATTGTAAACATTATAAATTTACTAAAGGCAGGTTAGTTAATTGTGCATATGCATAAACTTAAAATAGGCTTTACTTTATTAAATAATAAATTAAACGCAAATGACTTCATGCAACAAAGTCTAGATTAATTCTTGGGAAATGTAGTAATTATACACTACACAAGAATAAATAAAATATTTACTTAAAAATGTAATTAAAGAAATAGAAACAGAAGTGTTATTAGATTTGCTTCCCCGTCTTGAATGATTGCTAATGATGAAGTGCTTTTCAGCAACCGCAATAATGAAAAACGATGTATTGCTTTCTTCTTCTCGCCGCTGTTTGAGAGAAGTGATTGTCAGAGCTAATATGATTAGCATGCAACAAAGCGATAACCAGAAGCAAGATGATAGCATTGTCAGCAAAGACCGTCCAATCTGTCTGAAGTTATCTCTTTAAATTGTTATAATTGTTGCAATAATAATGTTCAATAATAGACAGTAACATGATGTAAGTTGATGGACACATGCTGTATTATTCTAGCATCTAATGCCTGTGATCTTCCACAAAGAAAATAGAAATAGAAAAATGTTGCATTGCTGTTCAGAGATAGGAAAAATTAGTTATGCCTTTCCATTGAAAGAGCCAATTGCTGAATCTAAAATAAAGCTGTGATGTAAGCAAAAGAAACCCAAATCCATTTATTTATATAAGATTTTATTAGTAATTTAAAATCACACTGAAACATTGAAGTGGCTAAACCACACAGATGATGAGTCTGTGGGTTAGACCATGGAAGTTTTTCATTCTAAATTTGAGTATGCAGTACTAGTAGCTGTGACTGGAAATTACTCAAGAAATTACTTAGATAGTGATTGGATGGACTAAGTTGCTTTAAAAAGCATTTTCCTTAGTGCTCTTGGTGTTATCAAAGGCTGTCAAAGTGCACTCTCCATATCACCCTACCAGCAGAGACATTAGGGCTTTTAATGAGGCTGAAATAGAGACAATCATTTAGCTGCTGGCATGCAAGGCTCTAAAAGTAGTCCCCATTTCAGAGTAACCTTGGGCCTGATTCTCATCACATTCTCTAAAAACAGTTTGTGATTCTTTACTGGTGTACATCTTGCTTGTTTTAAGACTTTTTTTTGCTTTCTCTTTCTTTGAAAGGTGCTTATAAAGCACTTTGCCCGATCTTAGAGGTGACTTTATCTGAACTAAACAGATGACACACTTTTTGCAGGCTTCACAAGGAGCGCTTTTCTCAGTTTGACCTAAAACAAAACATTGTCACTGAATGCAGGAGAGAGCTAGAGAGAGGTAGATGACCTATAGCTCGCTATGCTGTGCTTTTCTCACAAGGCCTCGCCCGAGCCTCATAAGCGGACTCTGGGAGAGAAATGCGGAGGCCCAACTGTTTGTAATGAGCTGTTGCTCTACTTTTCATTACTGGCTCCAAAGGAGGACCCAACAGGAATGTGACAAATGAAAAGCAGGACTTTTATAAAAGGGGCGAGAAATAAGATTGTGGGCTGTGGTACTCCAATAAATGAGCCTGTAGAGGCTGTATCATTATCGTGTGTATGATGTATTTTCTTTTATTTTCAGCATGATGTGACTTATTGGCTCAAGTATCTATTTTCAAACGGATGAGGTAGTGCTTATTACTAAATTAGGCCTTAGTATCATAGGCTGTCACTCAGAATCTAATGGAGATACTGTTTGTTACATTATCTCTCCTCTGATTATTTGATATGTAGCGCATTTGTTTTCCTACCACCGTACTTTGTAAACGAACACAGCAGGAGGGTTCTTCTCATTGCCTTACATTTCATGCATTGATTTCACACAGATTTGTCTTATGACTGATTTGTGTTGTGTTTGAGACAGAAACAGTCACAGAAATGCCTCATTACTCCATTCCATTAATGGCAGAACAATTCTTATCAATCATTTATATACAACGGTTTTCTGCAGGATAACTGTGGTAACGTGCCGTTGCATGCAAATTCTATTGTGTGTTCTCTGGTTTGGTGAAAGCAGTCTTTCGCATTTGTCTTGGATGGTGGTCTCAGCAAATGTGTGGAGAATAGATCGATACTTCATCCCTAGCTAATCGTAAACCATGGCAACAGATAAAGCTGTCAGAGATTGGTCTTGTACTAAGCTTTAGATGGAAATGCAGCCTTTAAAAGTCAGGATATTGCAAAATTAGCATTTAGCATTACAAGGCCTCCTGCTTATAAGTACTGTCTGAGACTTTGCGCAGGGATAATTTATGGTATGTTCATTTGTATCTACAAATGTTGAAGTGTCAGCTTACAGCTAATGTACTTTATGCTACGGTAATGCCTCTCAATTAGATCACAACAGGTTTGTTCTAAGAACGTTGCAGACAGCAGGACAAAACAATGCTAAATGCAGACAATAAAATGCAACTAAGTGTAAAATTATGCACAGGTAAAACAGTAAAATAAATAAGCTTGTCAACTTTCAAATGGAAAGACAAAATTCTTTCAATGTTCTGTTGACATTTAAAGCTATGAGAAACATTTGAATATTTGGATGCAAATTCATGTCACTTGTTATAAACTAGCCAACATGGAAGTGTGTGACATGCCCTAATCCTTCAACAATAAATAACACTTTGTAACGCCTGGCCAGCAGAGGGGGCCCTTTCCCCGTGAACTTTGACATTTGCCCCCTCTACTTCCTGGTTCATGACTTCCTGTTTGCTAGCTATAAAAGCTC
>JBAJNP010008095.1:0-20990 GCA_036877545.1 Yasuhikotakia modesta | reverse complement strand
ATGTGTGTGTTATCACAGATAGAAGGACAGAAGCCTCATTGTTGAGGCAGGTGATGGGCACCAAATCAGGCCTCATTCATTTCAGTAGTGGCTCATTCGGTAATGATTTGATGTCTGAAAACGAAGTTGAGCTATTGACCTTCAATGAGTAAAAGACTCTCTCTTAATGGAAATTCCCCATTTTGTCTGCACTGTTCGCATAAGCTGTAGGGGCATTATTTCAAGCCCATTACTTCCTAATCACATTGTTAAAATCCTCACTCCTTTCATCCATCCCATCCCTCCTTTATTTGCATTCCCTTGTTTTTTTCCCTCACTGTACTGGTGTTCTGATTCTGCATGAACTATGAATGGATTACGCCAAAAAAGATGCTACTCAAATTTGAGGTCAATTCTAAATCCAGTAGAAAGAGTGAGAGAAAAAACAGAAAACAAATAATGTTGCATTATTCCTCAACCCATTGTGACCTGCTTTTCGACAGTTCCTCATCTGCCTGCTCTGAGCTGGGGCTTAGTTCCCATTGAAAGAGGTAATCTCCAACACAGTTTCTGCTCTAATATATTTACATTATTGCGTGGGCCTAAAAACAGCCTTTCATGGCACAGGGAGGCTCGGGGCATCTGGAGAATATGTCTACAGGGCTGATCCTAAACTGATGTCAGACTGAAAAAGCTTATAATGACATACACAACAATGCAGCTCTTTGTCTAATTATGGGTTTTAATCAACCCATGTTAAAATGCACCAGCAGCCAGTAGGGTGGTTTGCCCTAATGTGGGACATTGTTGTATTTCTTTTATTTTTATCTTGTATTTCATTTATTTTTGTTGTATATTACACTGTTAAGCCAACGTGGTAGAGCCACACCCAATATTATTATATACTGTGGTCACATGGCAGCACAGCTTTGATTTGTGTATAATTTTACTGGCATTCATTGGTTTGGGGAACAACTAAAGCTTTAATGTCCCACATTAGGAAAATTCACCCTATAACCAAAAATGTTAAACTACTCAATCTTAAGCAACTCCTCAAAACTGGTCAATTAAACATGCAGGATTCGACTCAAGCTTTGTGTGCACCCATTGTTCAGGAATGACAGTTAGTACGCAGTGATTCGGTCAGAGACAGTGATAAAGCCAGGCTCAGTTTGCTTGCAGTCATGGAAACTAGTTATAATCTGGAGAGGGAGGCAAATAGCGAGCCAAGCTGACCTCCTCAGTATCAGCAGGCTATCCTGCCCCACAAATATTAAAGTAAGTATGTCTGCTCTGCCAAGAGGGCTGCACAATAGGCACATTTGTACAAAGAAACTGGATCTGTTGGAAGGGAAACCATAAACTGACTTGGCAGACTTACCCAACAACTGGATGTTATTGAGTCGGAGAGACCTCTGTCCGTTCTGAGGGGAACCGGGGAAATGCATCAACGCTAACTGGGCTAGTAACTGTTTTGTTTTCTATACAGTGAAGTACATTATAACTAATGTTAAAGATTTCTGTGCTAATTATGTGTTAATGGGAATCATTAAGAAGGCATTCGATACACACATCTAAGTTTTTATATGAAATTGTTTGTGTATGAATATAGAATAAACAACAACAACCTTCATTAAATAACATGTATGTAATGAACATGACTCAGATTTTAATGTTTAGCCAACCTTCTGTACGTGTGAAATTAACAGTGTTGGAGAAATGGCGCATTCATAGAACATATTTTATTTATAGAACAATCCCTGAGTAATGCAATGATTAAAAGTGTTCATGCATTTCCTGAAAATTATGTAGCTGCCTACCCTTTAGTTTAGTAAATCCCAATTAGTAAATGTTTCAAGTTAAATTAACTGATTGAGTTTTATTAGTTATACAAATTTAACAGAAATAAATCCTCTTATTCAACGAAATATGAATCGGCTGTAATAAGAAACTGTCCCCTTTAGAGAGAGGCAAAGTGCATTAAAGCTAACGAAGTGCATTACACACATATTAAAGTCATTTTCTCACCCCCTAACAGAACTGGCCCAAAAAAGCAAAAAAAGCCACTTTTAACTTTTCATTGTACTTCAAGGTATGTAGGTTTTCATACCTTAACTTTGAAGTATGCTGAGAAACAGGCAGGTAGAGAGAGGAAGACATCTAATCATCAGTAACTTCAAAAAGCATGCTGCCACTTAGCACTCCAAAAGCTAATGTCCTCGAGACATTCAGAATGTAAATTATTCAAACTCATTTAGTGTCAGCAAATTGGTCTAAGTTCAATCAGAATACAGGCTGACGCTGAACAAGTCGAGCGGCCTAATTGTACTTGTTTGTCAAATGAAAATTTCATTTGGGTGGAAATAGAGGCTCCCAGCAAATTCTTTTAAGGTGAGCTCCTGGTTGTATTATCAGCTAAACACAGTAAAATCCATAATCATATGGCGATAATGAAAATGGTGCCAATGTTAACATTCAGCCTTTCTTTGCCCTAGGCGAGTGGTGATAAAAATTAAGTACCATAGTCCTCTGGCAGGCACATTGACACCCAGGCTGGTCTTTAGCCTCTGCCATGCATTTTTGCATTTTAAAAACTTTATCAAAGCGCTGTTGCAATGTGGAAAATGTCAATGCAAAATGCTCTGAAGGCAAATTGGAATTTCATTAATTGTAAAATTATTGCTTTTGACTGATGTATTACTATGCTTGTTAAGAGCTGAGAGTGGAACGGACCTGTGCCTGTTTCTGTGACACACTCTCATTCCTCTTCAACATACTCACAGATGAAAGTTTGCCAGCTGCTTCTGCCCAGAATGAGCCGTTTAAAAATGAACTCAGGTGGAAGTGAATGTTCCAGGTAAATCTGTAGGAATGATTTGGTTTATTGTCTGTGCTGGTGGCCATTACAAGTCATGATGGAGTCATGCAAGAGAAATATGAACAAGTTGCTCAGAAATGGCCCAAATAAAATTCAGTATGTGTGTCATCTGAAATCTGGCTTATTTATGATGACAAAAAGTAGCAAATGTTTCTTGGAGAATTTATTAAGCAATAATTTAAATATGTGTTTTCTTTTTTTACAATCACAATGTCAGCTACACAGACTTCTGCCAATGTATTTTAATCAGTTTCTTATGTTTATTATATATAATGTGTTATATATATCACTCCTTTAGGGTTCAGGATAAACCTTTTGTTTATGTAGGGCACTTTTCTGTTCAAGGGTCATTTTTTCTGCTAATCCAACAGGTGAACTATTGGTGCAAGTGTGGTCTCAGGATTTTGGTTTACATGTATAATTTATTTCACAGAATCATGGTATTCAATTAGATTTATAGTTTTTGTTATATAAAGCACAGATGAGCACTTAAAAGGCCAATATAAAATACTGCTCACTTGGTCACCATCTATCAACACAAGGAGAAAATAACACATGAAATGACAATTTATTGTCACTGGGTTAATTATCAATTAAATGTGTTTATTCAGGCAGAACATGTGCTGATAGAACTCAGTAACCTGGCTAATAAATGTTTGATCATTTGAGCCATTTGTCATATTGCTAATTTAAAAATATGAAATTATTTAGATTTGTAGTAACAAACCTATTGTAAATCGTGCCTCATTCGTTCCCTCTGAAAAGCAGGCAGTGGTGTTTTCGAGGGAGAGACACATTTGGAATTTACAGTCAACTTCTGCCCTCTAGTGGCTGTTTGACAAAAGCACAAATGATCAATGACACTGAATTGGATTTCAGACATAATTTTGTGGTAATATACAGGTAATATTTAATGCTGTAAATATACTTACGAATCTTTCAAACAATGTCGTAATTACTAATTTAATCTGATACTTTTGTTTCTTTCTCAACTGGATGCATGGTGACAATATCATTACTGTATCTAGTCAAGTTCATTGACTAGATTCATTGCTGTATTTTACACACAAGACCCATTAGCTGAGCACCCAGACATAATTAAATTAAATGTTTGTTTCATTTTTGGGTTAATCAGATTGTTTATCAAATGCTTTTGATAACATAGACTTAAGAAAAATAGACCAAATAGACTTAAGATAGTAAAAGGTAAGTTAGGTAAGATAGGTAAGATACTTAAGATAAGGTAAGGTTAAGGTAAAATTACAGTCAGATAGTTGATACTCCTATATCAAACCTTTTCAACTGTATACATGCTAAAAACTGATCATTACTGTATCTAGTCAAGTTCATTGACCAAAGTTAATAGATTACCTAATGCTGCTACCTAGCATGTCAGGTGGTTAAACAGGCCTACATGTAATTTCTTGTAATATCTTGTAATGCATGTAATATCTATCCACTTATCTGATGCTGTTTACAACATTAGAGCTGCATATCTCACCGTGTGTTCTGCTCTCACTGTTATAACCCATGATAGTGTTAGTGGAGATCCACAGTCATTCCTGTGGTTTCCTTTTATCAGTGCTTTCTTTGTGTACCGGACAAGTTTTAAGCAGCGATCAGCCAGGCACGCGACCTCGGCTCTTGACCCGCTCTAATTAAATACTGGATTAAGCCGGAGGAAGAGGCCCGCATATATTTCAGGTTAATGCCTGTCTGTTCAAAGCCTTTTAAAATGAGCTAAGTGATGCGTTTAACTTTAAGAAAGCTTACCTCCTGCATGCTGGGTGTCAAGTTAGTCCTCATACAAAGACTGTGTTTGTTGGAGATGTTGAGCTGTTGTACTGCACAGGTACACCTGAAGCCGGAGAACGTGGAACCATGATCTAGAACCTTATGTGAATCTATTACTATAAAGGGGATATGTAAACCTGACTTTCTAGCATTACCAACGACACATAAAATAGGTCTTAAAATTATGAACTATTTAATGTAGAGATGCAGATTTCATACAGTAAGATTCTGTAATGTGGAGATTTTATATTCAAATATTTGAGAGGTCTTTTATGGCAATACATGCACGTCAATTCAACATACTTATTTAAGTGTACCAGCTGGATGTGTTTGGCTTCTAGTAGAATTCTAATGCAATATTAAACAAATACATAGATGCAAATTTAGCAATTGCTCCGGGACATTTGTAAATTTTAATCAAATGTGTACTAAACAATTTGTACACATTACATTTTAGAAAAAATTAAGTTGCTTTGCTTTTCAAACTCCCCATTAGCATTTATTAATAAACTATTTATGAAAATAGTATAATAATAATGGTTAATTATCACACATATCCAAAGGGACTTACAGGTTACGGTCAAATGTATTCCAGTAACGGTACAGCTCATGAATTGCACTTTTTATGGTTTGAACCTGTGACCTTTGAATTATTAAAGCAGGTCTTATTAGAGCAGGTCCAACCATTAAGCCACCACCGCCCTAATCTGACTGTTTATAATGACAGAACAGTTTAACATTTTAAACAAGTTTAAACAAGTTTTTAAAAATTCACAATCTCAGCTTTCACGGCTAATATTCCTACTCCACATACCATCACGAACACAAACTACCATCGCATATTTCTGCAGAGCAAGACTGGCAGTGCTAACAACATTCATTTCTGGGATTCAATCTGGCCTGAAAGGGGCATTTAAGTATGAAAATGAGACCACCGTACAAACTTTCTATTCAGGATGAAACAATTACCTTGAGCCGGACACACACACACACACACACATTCTTCTATAGATAAATAGAACTGATTAATATCCACTTTGCGATTACTGTAAAACCAAAGCCGCTGTTTTAAATTGAATGCTTATCATGTTTAAGCTATTTCAGCAGAACACAGACTGTAGATGAAAGCAAAATGATCTTTAAATAGTGGTTTAAGATTGTGCTTCTGATAAGCTGTTTCACAACAGTTTTGATCAATGAAGCGTATATTCAATATATTGCCTATTTAGATTGTGGAGATTAGCTTAACTGGACCTTTAAAGCTTTTAAATGATGTGCACTGTAGTAATCTTTTCACAACTTTACTGTATTATTATTTCTAGTACAGGTGGCTTGTAATACATGTTTGTGGTGAGATCCAGAGAACTCGCATAGACTACTTTGTTTTTATTTGACTAAGATTGCTGAGTCCAGGAACATGCTTGTGGATTTTGTGGAATATTTTAAACACATAGAATGGTAAAGTAAAACACAGAAACAGACAGCTTGCTTCCTTTACTCTAATCACACACACACACACATTTTGGGTACAAAAGTATCCCCAACCTATGGTTAAGTAAACACACACATAAACTACTACTTTAAAATCGCATTTTAAATTGCATTGTATGTATGTATAAACATAAAGGTCATTCATTTATGTATATATTCATAAATTCATTTGTTTTTCTATATTGGATCATATTTACTATTAAAGGTGAAAATCTCTTTGTTCCTCTATTGTGTGCTCTCTTTACATTTATCAAGCACTTGAGTGTGTTTGTAAAACCAGGAGCGGCGTGTCACTCACACCTCTTGGTATTCTTGTCGACAAAGACCCTTATCAACAGAAGACAGTCTCCATGCTAATTTTCCTTTCACCACTCTGACGCCTGTCCAAATAACGATTGAAATCTTTCTCCACTGTTTGCACACCATCTCATACCAGCATTTTTTTCAGGCCTAAACTCCATTTAAGTTTTTAATAATACTTTAAAACGGTCCCGGTTCAGGTAAACACAATCTGATTACAGCCAATGATTGAAAAAAATGTTTAGGGAGTTGCCGTCAGATTTATTCTTTTCCTTCCTTCTTTTTTCTTTTCTTTTCTTTGTTTTTTATTAAAAGAATTGGAAGTAGAAAATCTGACTCAGTGAATCTATTGATGGTTTTAATGTTAAAGGGAATTTACAGATACAGTGATAAAATCAATGAAAACATTTAATGATAATCAGTAGTGATTGAGATTATACATTAAAAATCCTAAATTAAAAAAAACACATTAAAAAGATCTCTAGAAGGCAACTATTTACATTAACTAATTTTGCCAATAAATGTATGAGTAGTTTTATTAAAGTCTTTAAGCAACACCTTAAATAGGTAAAATATTCCTGCGCAGCTTTAGTACACAGGAAGCATGACTACCTGAAAAATGTTAGTGTCCTAAACAGATCTCTTTAGTTCAGGGCCCAAACTATTTAAACGTGTTAGATTTCCATCCATAAGCAGCCCTTTGTGTTGACTGTGCTACTTTGGGCAAGCGCTGGCCCACAGCTACCTAAATAAAGTGATTCTGTTTCTTCCACACTTACTGTAAATTTCAAGAATTTGTTTGAGAGTCTTCTCTCTCTGTCACTTTTTATCATATTATCAATGACCACTCAGTTTTCCCTCAGCTGCTCATATAGCGTGGCTCACCCTGGCCCTATTACGGTTCTGTAATGAAGTGCAATGGAGTAGTAATTGGTTCACATTATACTAGATCAGGTAACATTAGCCCTATTTCCTTATCGCGGCGAGTCCTGCTGCTGCCTCTCAATGAGAAACTCAACACAGCCTCCCCCTGCTTTAATGCACGGGTATCATCCACATAACATTTCAGCCCATCCAGCAACCCCCTAGTCCAGCTCCAGTTTTCTGTTTCAGGATTGCGCTCTGCGTTTAGCTAAGCGGTTGCTGCTTGTCTGCCCATTCCTTCTGCTTGAAATCTCCTCAAAAGGCAGCAGCCATTAGAGATGCAGTTACAGGAGATAGCGTTTCCCTTCTGTGGGGGAAGTACAGTAAGAGAGTAATATAAGAGACCAGCTGTAAGCTGAGTGGAGCTGTGCTGTGCCCAGCTGTCTCTGCTTTTATTGAAGCTGTTCAGACTTGTTCATACATCCTTTGTTACATTATTAATCATTTAACATAGAAAGAGTTTTTATCAAAAGCTTGTGAGCTTTATTGTGTGATATAATATGTATGATTGTTTTTATTAATTAATTTAACATTGCTTTTGAGCAATTTCACATTGCTCTATTTCTACATTTATCATTTAGATTTTGCTGTCATGACAACATTCTAAAGACCTCACAAAGGTCAGCTTTAAATCATTGTTAAAATGTTAACAAAAACAAAAAAAAAACTATTTTTATGCTATTCCCCCTTCCTAGCTTCAACTATATTCCTACTTGTAAACATAGTTGTGTAGGCTGTGCTAAGGCTAAATGGTAAATATGGTCTCTCTTATTAATAAGTTGCTTTATCATTTGTCATATATCTGAGAATGACCCAAAATACATTCTCACACATTGCAGACAGGTTTCAAACATGGATGTGACCCTTCTGTGAACATAACAGGTGTCTAAAACAATTTAAGTGCACCCAGACCTTTTGGTTTGCCAAGCACTTAACCTCACTCAGCACAACTACACACACTTTGTTCATATTTAATGATCTGTCCTTTGCCAAACATAAACAGGTGTCAAGTGCAACACACCCGCTTGTGTTGATGTTCACAGGTTCACAGAGCCCTGGTCCTCAACATGTTGTTGCTGTTTAGATGTTCCAAGTACAAACATCAAACATCCTGTTGTGCTTATTTACCACCAATACATTATTCATGTAATGATAAGACAAATAGAAATAAATTAAAATAATACAGGTTAATCATACATGCTTTGCCGCCATCTTGTGGATTGATTTGTGCTTTATATTAGGATGAAATGATTTGGTGCCACATTGTAGTGAGCACATACAGATACACAGCCAACATTTGTAAAAGCAACACAGGGAAGTCATTCACAGAACCTTTCAGTCCGACACAAAAGCTCAGTCAGGTAAGTTTTGTCTGGTGTTGTTTTTAACTTCAGTATCATCTAAAACTTCATTTGTGAAACACAAATGTATTTATACCAAAATTTCTAACCTGCACCTATCCTCTACACAGATGCAGACTGATGATCATGGATGTCAAGCAAGATTTTATATCAAGAACTTTGTGAATACTTACATTTCATCAACTTCAGAAGGCTTGGAGTCATATAAACTTTACAGGGATTCATTTCTTTTCTGTCAAAATCTGTCAAATTGTTCCTTTGGCATTACATGAAGGAAAAGAAAGTCATATTGGTTTGGCACAAATGATGTTGAGTGCATGGCAGAACTTTTGTGTACTTTGTGTATAGTGTAAAAAGTGTACAATCCTTTAAATGAGTTGCTTTTATGTCAGGAATGCCATGAAATCTGACTCATCAGTAAAAGCGTTAATTTGTTTAGATTTGTTTGCCAGTTATTTGATAAGGAATAATTTAGGTTTGTTTATGCAGTCATGAAGAACTTTGTACAGGTTCCTGGCACCGTTGTATGCGTTTAAATTTGATTCGATTTTATATCTGGATGGGCTCGTTGTCACAGACTGGTTATGAATAATATATAGATAATTTGGGAAAATCCACAAATTATGTGTAGATCTTAAAGGTGATATCCGTTTAATATAGAAGGGTGGCAGTTATTTGCTGTGCTGATCTCCGTTTTATTGGCAGGTTACTGGAATTGCAAACGGCGACAGACCCGGGTCTCATGAAACTTGATGAGGCAAAGCAGATTAGCTACTGGGCTTAACCAACACTTTACTGCTGTCAGTTGTTGGGAATAATAGTTTATATTTGCACATTAAAAATTCAAATGCAGTAGATGATTTAACAGTTCTGGTGTTATAATTTGACTGTTTAACACCACCGAGGCAGTTCGCTTGGCATGGAAGTAGCGCCCATTTTTTGCCCATTTCTTTTTTTTTTGGTATTTTTGCCCATACCGCCCATCTCAAAATGCATTTACCAGTAATCTGTCAATCCTAACTCCTAATCTTTAAAAAGCTCAGACATGGGTCATAGCTGAAATGCAGAGAGGCCAAAATAACACTAGTGCTATTTGTTGACCAATGCTTCTGTTATTTATGCAGGGAACTTTCAATGCAACAATTGGGTCATTCAAACAGTTCTCAAAACCATCAAACCTTGTATAAATTTAAACCATGACTAATTGTCATAATGGCCATCATTTGATACAACAGACATGATTTAATTAATCATTAATATCATTTCAGTGTGCAAATCAATAACAGATAGTGTAGCTAACAGGGGTTGCCAGGTGTTCTGTATAGTCAAACTGGAACAAGATTGTGCAAGAGTTAATTATTGATTATCATGTAACACAAAGACAAAAACATTCAAACATATTCCATGATACACAAAAAAGATCTTTAAAATTCATGTTAATTAAAAATGTTTCAGTATTTTTCATCTTATTTAAGATAAGTTTCAAGAACAAGATGTGTACAAACCACAACTTCTAGATCAGTATAAACACAATTTGTTTCTGCTGTTTCTTTTTTTACAGAAATGCTACTTTCCTGCAATTTTCTGATTGATCCAGTCGACATATTTAGTGACTCTGGTATAAACCCCAGGCTTGCCCTCCTCCCCACAGCTGTCCCCCCAGCTCACTATACCATATATGTAGTGTGTTTGATTCCTCATACAGGTAAGAGGCCCACCGGAGTCACCCTGTAAAAGAACGACAGACAATTTCGAATTTCACAACATTTCACTTTTTTCTTTCCCTGACTGATTTATATTATAATTCTGTATAATTCTGATGAATATTCTAGCAGAACTAAATTATTCATAATTTATGGGTTAGATATAATTATACCATGACAGCATTAAAACACTGTCTCACCAAAAAAAAAATAGATTATGTCCTGTGTTTACCCTTATATTTTTACATTTTTGGGTGTATTAGTCCTTTAACTAAAATGTTCAGACGACCCAAACACCCACCTGACAGGAGTCTACACCTCCCTTGAGATGGCCAGCACAAAACATGCCGTTGTCCAACACAGATGCATATAGTATATTGGTGGCACAAGCCTGCTGAGAGATCAGTAAAACTTGTGCATCGAGCAAATGGATGGAGCCATAATCCGCTACAGGCAGAATGGATGGTTGTAGTCAGTTTCAGTGGGTGAGAAATACATTTGTTTGGAGTAATAAGATATACATACAGGTCTCAGTGGCTCCCCATCCTGAGATGCTGCATTCAGATCCATCTGCAAAGGGTTCTTTGGGCAGGCAGGCTGTCTTCACCAGCTGGCTTTCTTTAGCACATTCTCCATTCGTTGATTTCAGCCTTAACAGAGCTGCACCATATAAAAATAACAGATTTTTACAAGTACACTTACAACAGGGTTGTGTAAGCAAAGGCAGTAAAAGTTTCATCTGTATTTCAGAACTGACTTATTTGTGTTTTTCTTCTTAGAATTATTTTAAAGTCCTTGGTTCCTGTTGAATTGGAAGCAATATGTGGAAATGTTGCAGAATAGCTTTAGACATTTACAACAATGGCTTAAAAGCCTTTATAAGTTCTTGTCTGCAGGCATTTTATAATTATATAGACTAAAGAGTTTTATGTGTTAAAGCTGTGAATCACAATGGTTGTTTTCAAAATCCAAAAGCTGACCAAATGCTTTCCAGTGGCTGAACTACATGCACTGGATGGTGAGATTAATTTAAAGATTAAATATAAATCTATGCTGCCCTCCTAGCTTCACATTCTGCCTAAGAAAGCAGCTGACACTTTTTATATGTACTAAACAAATTTTCAATTCACCAATGTCATTGTAAACAACGTTGGGGGCTTGTCTGTATTGCTCATGGACAATAATTTGCTCCACTTGCAAAATCTGATGTGGTGGGTCATTTTGTCCCAGATTTAGTCCTCCCACCATAACATTGTAATCATTTTTATGATCACTGTAAAAGAAAAATAATAAAGAAAAATTAAGGTTTATTATACAGTGTAGTTTTAATATGACACTAAAAACTGAGGAGTCAGTCAGCGTTAACCACACTTACATGCAGTGGGCCGCAGTCAGCACCCAGCAAGGCTTGATAAGGGTTCCTCCACAGATGTGTTTATAGAAGAAAATAGCTCCCTTAGGTTTGGCCTGCACCGAGACTTGCCAAGGATGGGCTCCAGGAATAGCTTTAAGACCCCCATAAATTCGGTTCATTTGTTTTTTAGGTTCAGGTTTACCACAAGTGGGAAAATCCTTTGCTGCTGCAGCAGCGTCTTCAGGTGAGATGAATGAAGGACGGTGTAAAACAGGAGGACTGATTCCTTTGGATGGAGTCACACTTGCAGAAGAATGAGGTTTAGAAGTGGTGGTACCCAATATTCCTGCAGCACATTGAACACATTGAAGCACAATGTGAGTGTCTGTATCAAACATTTGTAGTGGTTAAATTGCTAAACAACTCTGGCTATATTGTATTCTTAGTCTTGTATTCTAATGAGATGTAGAATCTTGACTTATATGAGATAGAAATTATTGACTTAAGAGATAAAATTCAATTACTGTGGCTGAAGTTCTATATCACACAGTAGCTTTGCCATTTATTTTACCAGAAGTTGAATGTGAGGTCCAAGTGTTACCTCCTGTAGGTGCTTTGGTTGTTTTGATAACTTGACTGGGTGCTTTTGTTGTAGGCTGCTGTTGGGCAAGTATGCTGCTTGTTGTAGTTTTCAGCCCTTGTGGTTTAGGGCTGCCTGAGACCTGTGGTACCACACCTGTGGTATTTGTTTCTGTGGAAAAAGTGCAAAATACAAAACACTGCAGCAGCTGTTTGTGGCAAAAAATGTGGAATTAAACACCTGCTGGGTAAGAAATGAGTTTAATCAAAGGAAAGACTTTGATTAAGAATGTATGTTTTTTTTTCAGACATGTATACTGTAAATATCAGTACATAAATAATTTGTCTTGTTATTCTTACCAGAGGGGCATTTTTTGATATCACAATAATCCCATCTGAGTCTCTTATTCTTCCTTATGAAGCACCAGGGCTTCCTATCGCCATCAGGGTTTCTGTGACACAGAATGTAAGAAAATGACTTCACAAATGTAATCTGTCTGTCTGTCTGTCTGTTCATCCGTCAGTCCGTCAGTCCGTCAGTCCGTCCGTCTTTACCTGCAGTGGTTATGGGGACCCAGCCCTTCATTAGCCCCAAATGCGACAGGAAAAGATCCTTTATCGAGAACTAATGAAGAGTTCCAGTCGAGACACTCGTCCCCATCTTCTGTCTCTGAAACCTTGCCTCTGTATGACTCACCATTTCTCTTATAGCAGTCGTTTAGGTCTGAAGGTCCAATCAAAGCACACCATGATTACCTACATTGATTTGTGTGTTGTCATACAGATAGAAAACCATGATAACCAGCTATGATACATGATAAACATAATTATGATTACAAAAAGGGCTAATTATTGTGGTAAATTCAGCAAATCTTTGCAATAGTGTGACACTCTGTCCCTTCCAAATAAAACTTTATTTAAAGGTTCTAAATCATCACAACACAACAATCTGACAAGACCACAAATATTAATTTTGACAGAATTATGAGAGATTATTTGCTCACCAACTTGACAGTATTTTCCTCTGAAATTGCCTTGGCAGACACAGTCAAAATCATCTTCATCCTTAACACATTTGCCATTATTCTGACAAGGGTTTGGAGAACATGGAGATACTATAAAAATATAAAACATAAATCATATACATTTATTGTTTGTCTATCATAGAGATAATTTGTATTAAGATTGGTTTATTTTTTGTACCTTATTTATAATTAATTTAACAGTTACTTTTTGTTGAAACATTCTGAAACAAACTGTGGACCAAAGAAATAAAGTTGTACTTGTTTTGCAGTTTGGAGGTGCAAACGGTGGAATACATTTGCACTTATAATAGGGAGGAGATGATGTCAGAAGACAAAATCCTACCCCACAGGTTCCTCTCGAACAAGCACTTTCCCCTAAAATAAACATCAGTTGATGGGTGGTACTCAGAAATGAACTTGGTAGTCTAGGCTTATATTAATAGGTAGTCTAGGCCTTGGTAGTCTAGGCTTATATTAATGGTGTGAATTAAGCTCCTACGTCTCTCGCATCTTCTGCCTTTAAAGTGTTCAGGACATTTGCAATGAAATTTATCCTTCTTCTGCTCACACACACCACCATTCTGGCATGGGTTTGGTTCACATTTTGCTGAAAAAACACAACGGGAAGAAAACCAGATTAATTTGTGTTTCAAAGAAGAAACCAAGACAATGTCCAAGTCCAAAACCTCAAATCTATAATGTATTATTTTTATTTAATTATATAATATTTTTATTATAAATAAATATTTATTATATCTGATTAAATGGAGTCTGATCATTTTGGATCATTTAAATTACTATTATTATAATTATTAATTATATATTATTATTTATTTAACTATTATTATTAAGTATTTCAAGCAGTCCCCCACCTTTCTCTGTAAACAAATACCCTTCCCCGTATAGTTCATTTTTAACCTCATTTTATTCAATTCTAAGTTCAATTATCAAAAACTGTAACAGTTCGATGAAGATACTTAGCTGCACACTGTACATTATTTTATATACATATCTATGAATGTATAAAAAATTACATTCTCTTTTCATAGAATTCTATTTTACTTTTATGTTTAAACAACTACTTATTTCTCTCCCAGGGTCAACATATACTGTGTACCATTATGTGACATATAACATTTGAAATTGACACTGGTTTGTGTATAGCTGGATGTATATTCATCCATGCACCTAAAGGTAGAGAATTTATACCTCTAAGATCCAGAAGATCAAACAGCCAGTCGTTTGGATCCTCATCATCATCTGAGTCAGAATTATCGAACTCTTCAGTCAAGGCTAGTGTACAAACACAACAGACAACAGTGTTGATAGAGCACAGAGAGATTTTTATGCTGCTTTAAAATTGCTTTAAATACACTAAAATTTGTAGGTATATTCCAGTTGTTTTCCTAAAGACATTACCCTTTATTCCGACTTACCTTTTATTCTTCCTTTGCCTCTCTTTTCAGGTTTTCCATGACTCCCAGATTCTCCATGTTTACCTTGTCCTCCATGTTCATGGTTATTCCCATGTTTTCCGTTGTTTAACTGTTAACATGTGGGAAACTATGCTCTGAACAGTATTTTAAATCAGATTTAAAAGAACATTCCCCCAAATATTTTGTCATTATTATAATTATTTTTATGCCTTTCATGTTTTACTAGCTTGTTTTGTGACTCATATCAAATTCGATTTTTTTCAAAAGATATGAATATTTAGTCACAATTTCAAGCTCTTTTAAATATACAGCATGCTTTTCATGTGAACTATTAAAGAAAACTTAAAAATAGTTTCTAAACTAGAACTTAACCTAAACTAAAACTAAAAATCTGATGATTAAAGGTCAGTCATGTATATGAATACCAATAACAACCTCCACTGGTGATTATCAGTCAGTAAATAGATTGATTTTGGTGATCATTACAAACCATGACAATCTATGATATTCCATGAATATAAATGTAAAGTATGCAATTGGTTGTACCTGTGCAGGAACGATCACAGCACAAAGGAAGAGAAGCACTAACCACAGCTTGAGATTCATGCTGGAAGTTCTTCTCTGGTGGACAGACACAAAGCTACAGAGTTAGTCTGAGCTTTAATCAGTGTATAAGGTCAATGCCTCCTGAGTGTGTGTGTGGGTGAGTTTATGTATGTGCAATGGTGTGTGAGGGGTTTAAAGGGTATATATGCCTAACATATGCATATGTGAGGTTTTTAACATGGACAAAAGCCAAACCACTTATTCAGGGATTTCAAAATATGCTGTTCAATTATTCTCGGGTAAATTGTTTAGTCATCACAACACTTTCAAAAATAGCAAATTATTTACATATCCACCCAAACATTTTTAAAATGAAAGAATGATGGTAAATATGTAAGTAATCAATGACTTTATCACCAATAAAATCCAAAAAAAGAAGGTTTTGGGATTAACGGATAGACCGGAGGGTCACAGATCATATTGACAAAGCTGCAAAGTGTTTGTTTGATTGTAGACTTTGTCCCAAGAATGGATTTTAAGAGGTCATATTTGCAGCACAGGAAATATATCAGAATCATTACAGAAGAGGAGGCTTCTTTAACAAAGTAAAAATAACCCTATCATATGTTTAAAAATTATATGCATTTATTGTAAACATTTTGAAGAGCAAGCAATAATAACATAATGAGTTAGTCAATAACAGTCAGTAATTTACATGAGGAAAACATCAACTATTGTAAGACGTCAGACTTATACAAGATGAAGCAACATAACCATCAATGACACTTCGTTTCACAACATTTGTATCCTAATGAAAATAATAAATTAAAACAATTTATTTATTTAATTTATTTATTTGTCCTGTGAAGTCTATTTGTACCGCATAAAAATAGACTGTGCTGCGTTTTAGCGTCTGACCTCAAGGGGGCGCCAGAATCACACATTGACGTGTGGCGTTTTGTGTGAATTTCCATCTTATGAATTGATTTTCCTGTTCGAATGTAATTGAAGCAAAATATCAATAAACAAAAAAACAGCATTAAAGGACATTCTAGAAAACCGTTTTAAATTATGTCTTACAAATTCCAACAGACTGGCTTAGTCAATACAGAAGAGATGGTTGCTGAGTCTGATGCATGTCTGATCCCATTGCTATACATTAATGCTGGACCTCTAATGTCTAATACAGAAATAAACAGTCTCTGAGGTAGATTTATGCCAAGGATGCGCATTAAATAGCGTCTATTTCCCAGTTACAGTCTCCATTCTAGATATTTGAATAATAATATTTAATCATATATATATAATCACAAACTATGATAATAATAATCGTAACTTTGATGTTATATCATTGGCAATTTTAGTTTTGTAACAAAAGCGCTATCGCTTTAAATCTCAGTCAACTAGGCGTTTTAATCCTGCTGGGGATTGATTGGTTAATTACATCACGTGACTGACTCGGGGCTCTGTGAAGACGTCAGCGTAACTATTTAATATTCATAAGCCAATACTTCGTCATAGCAATTTATCATAAAGTTGCTTTGGGATCATCTTGGCATTGTACACGAATATAACTGCACAGGTGCATCTCAAGTGTCTCTTTTGTGTAAGATGCGATGTGCTTTTGGCCAATGATGCGTTATTGTCATATTTTTGAGAGAACCTGGAAGAGCGGAAGCTGCAAACTGGGAAAAGTTGTTACATATTGGTTAATAATTTCATGCTTGAAAAAAAAGCCTCTTGCTTACAATGTTAACGTATTAATGCACAGTTAACTAGAAATGCACGTGTTAATGGATTCCGTATATACGTCATTTTACCTGGTTGATCCCACCTGTTTGCATGCGCCGAAGGATTTAAAAACTCCATCCCCGGAAGGTGTTTATGGTATTTGCGTTTGTGACCATGGATGGATTGGGAATCGGTGTCAAGATTTACAAGAAGGAATTAAGTAAGTACATACTTTTCCCTTCGTCGATTGCAAAGCGTTTTTAACATGTGGTGCTGTTTTCTCTGTGTGTCTATGTGATGCTTTGGGAATCAATAATCTGGTCAAGACGTTTTACATGAATGTCCTACATTTCTTCCACTTTACTGGGGACAATGTGGTAACTAATGCTGGATCTGATTAAATAATGTTTGCTCTTATTTAGATGGAGTTTTCTGGGTTTTGCACAGATGACAGCATTTGTGCAATAATGTTATTACTACAAAAAAATTGACCCTTATTCACAATCCAGTTTTCTGTCTATCTTGAACTATTTTTCCTCACTGTAAATGTCAAATTTAAAACCAAATTTAATGCAATTTTGCACTGTGGTCTGGAATATTTAATTCTTGATTTTTATTTTAGAATTTAGACTTTAACTCTTCAAAGTAAAATACAGCTTTGACTGTTTGGTATAGATATACAATGTGTCTTTTGGGTCATTGTTTGATTCACAACATCCACTTTTGAGTTAAATAGTATGCTAGACGCACGTTTATGACGTTTTACTAACTTCAGGCAACAGTGCCAACTAGTGTTTATAATTGTAAATGTTATATTTTTTTTAAAAAAAAACTTGTTTTAACCTTGTATTAAAGAATTTTCTTGTGGAGAAACCCATGATGATTTAACTGTGTAACAGGTTATAGGATTGCCTGTGACACTGTTTAGCACAAGTTCAGTATATATCTGTTTGCTGTGGGTGCCATTGCCATTATTTGTTTTGAGCAAGCTGACAATATTTGTTACAAAGTTTGAAAAATAATTTGATTCACAAAATCTGACTTTCTATTCATCTTAAAAAAGCATTAAGTACTCACAGTCAATAGTGTTTCAACATGGGTTATTGTTTCTAACATAATCTGTTTTTTTTATTAAAGAGAAAACTATTGCATTGGCCGGGAATCGAACCCGGGCCTCCCGCGTGGCAGGCGAGAATTCTACCACTGAACCACCAATGCTTACGGAGAGCAGTTTTAGTCATGTGGTCACGTGGGTATGTGAGGTTACGTGCCTGCAAAAATAACGGGATGTGGCATTTACAGTATTTGTTTAACAGACAATATGTAATAATAATATGTTTAATATTATCGAAGTATGTTTAGCAAGTAGTTGAGAAGAGCAGTTGGACCTTTAGCTTCCTCAGCAGTAGTTCGTGAAACTAGCGCATGTAAGCATTGGTGGTTCAGTGGTAGAATTCTCGCCTGCCACGCGGGAGGCCCGGGTTCGATTCCCGGCCAATGCAACAGTTTTTTTTTTCATGTTTCTAACATGAATGGAAAATCAGATATTGTGAATCAAATTATTTGTGAGTCAAGCCATTAAAAGAATAGACTGAGCTCTTTCCAACAGGAAAGCACTTTTTCATTCCTTGGGGCAGAGTATCTGTTTAGATGAGCTCAGTTTTGTTTAGATTAGGAACTATTAACTGGTTTTATTTTTTGGTGAGACAGAATGTTTTAGCCAGCTGAGCTGAGCTGAATGTTTAGTTTAAAATATGGGGTAAAGTTTTTCCATGTACAACTATTAATTGTTGAATGACAGATTCCTTCCAATACATTTTCCGTTACAGGGTTAAGTTTCCCCACCAGGGCCTGTGACAATGTCTGCAGGTTCTTCAGAATGTTTATGTAGCTAATAGTTTCAGAGCCATGTTTAAGTGTCAAGAAGTTTAGGGGAAAATGAAGGACTGTTCTCTCAGCTTGAGTAAACTAGGTTCACAGGACTTTTTATGGCTACCAATAAGATGGCCCTTCACTTCTTTCATAAATCATAAACCAGCTGATTAAATAATAATCTAAACTAGTTACCTACACTCTATCTGGACCAACTCAGACTGAAACATTTGCTTTTGATAATCATGCATACTTTTCTCTGCATGTATTTATCTGACGCTGTGTTGGACTTTTGAGACATCCACACAAACCATGAGATAAATAAATGTAAATGGCTTGTGTATGATGCAGACCACATATTTGATCTCCTCTCACCATTCATGCTGTTCTTGTTTCACTGTGGAGATCCCTCGGGACATACGTAATTTCTTAATCTCATTCTGAACTACTGGAGGTGTCCAGTTTACATGCATAACTTCAGAGATCTGTTTGTAAATAATTTCTAATCCTTTCCCTGGGGTGATTTCTAGTCCCAGAACTCACTTTGAACAGGTTTTTTCATGTGTGCTGTATGAGCTTTGAGAGATTTCTAACCACTGCTGATTGTGGGCGTTTAGCCGTCAGACAAACTATATACTGATATACATACCAAACAGCATCATGGTATTTGTGTAATCTGTTCTTTGATGTTGTATTCACAAGTACATTTATAGCACCACAGGAATGAATATAATAACAGACATGAAACCCTGCTGTGTATGAAAATTGAGAGGCTTGGTTGAATCATTTAGTTTAAATAAATCATGTTGTGGGGATTGGCTCGTGTTATAATATACAGTTCCGCTGTATGTGTCTTGAAGTATGTATTTAGCGAGAGATGGGAAGAGAGGAAAATTGTGAACGCCTTATATGACCTCTCTAGGAAGTAGGGTTAAAGCGATGCCATGGTGACAGTAGACTGGAAATGTTGACTTGCTTCCAGATGCAGTGATTGGCTGTTTACACTGGAGGATATATTTTCCTGTGATGCAGGAAAATTGGTGTCCAACTTTTGCTCACCCTGGGGTGATATAATACCTCAATTGCTAGCACAGAAAGAGCTCATGTTAATTTCAAATGTAAAGCTGAAATGTGCGTCTGTACCTTTTGCAGGGTGATTTTTATATGTTTGTTAGGAAGATGAATTCAGGCACTGGGAACGTAACAGATGAACACGCATAGTTGGATCTTGGTCCCTTAGGACTTCGAGCTCTGGCCAGCCTTTCCAATCTGGACAACAAATATGGAGACCCCATTGTGTTGGTGCAATTTGCCCATTTATTTCTACCATTTAGTTTCATTATTTGCATGTCCAGGAGTACAACATTCATAAGTACCAAGGTCCACATGTGTCCGCATGTAAAATATCATAAAATTAAAAATGTTATAATTGTGGAAAACCGAAGAGAGCACAGTCTAAAGCAATGTTTTATTGCTGTGCAAACGGATACCAGCAAAAAGGCTCCCCCAGCAGATGGCAGTATATTATAACGTGTGGTTAGCATAACGCTGTAGTCTGTGACACGATAGGTGGACATGGCTGGACTCATTAAAGCAAAAGTTTTCCACTTTCTCTTCTATCTCTTCTGGAATTTTCTGCTGGACTCATTCCAGTCTCCGTCACAAACACACACCCACTCCAACACACTCATTAAGAAGTGGTGGTACCTAAACCTCACTGTCTAGGATTGAACAATGATTAATGTGTCTGAGCTCTGTTGAGACTCCACTTAAATCTATCCCTTGCTTTTTCTCTCTTTCTCTCTTTAAATGAATACATGAGCTTATTAGGGATGGTGAAAATGACAGTGTTTGCACTCCACTGTGCATCTTTGAACAAAATGACAAAAAGAACTTGGAGTGATGCAATATACCTGTATATGCTTTTATAAATCTTAAAATGGCGACAAAACAGTGAAGTGACTTGTCAGGCAATCAATGAAAGTCAGAGTCTACCTGACACTCAGTGATTTTTTTT
>JBAJNP010008094.1:0-20990 GCA_036877545.1 Yasuhikotakia modesta | reverse complement strand
TTTCTTTTCTAGGCCTCTCTGAATGGAGGGCTCTTATTCTGTAATTCCACATCAAAACGTCCTGACATGTGGTGAGTGACACCCTGGGGTGGTGCACTATCAGTCCAAAGTGAAAATGGTCTGTGGAAACAAAGAGTTTCAATTCTTTGCCTGTTTGAATGTATAGACAACACAGGTTATGAATAAGTTTGGTGGGCTCTTATTCTGTAATTCCACATCAAAACGTCCTGACACGTGATGATTGACACCCTGGGGTGGTGCACTATAAGCCCACCACTTTAATAAGTTAAAGTGGTCTGTGGAAAGGGAGTTTTTTGTTTTTATATTTTGTATATATCTGTATTGACAAACAAAACAGTGATATTAATTTTTGTAGGGCTCTTGCCCATTATATGTGAGACTTGTTACTTTAAAAGTAAACATTTACAGTAATTTTACACTATTTTTGTCAGTAATTAATGATAGTTCTTCTTACCTGTTATGTATTAATGACAGACAGAATAAGTAAATTAACAATTACATTCAGCATGAAAGCGCTTTTATTTTTAAATAGCGTTTACTCGCTATTACCGCAATGTGTAGTGTATGCGCACACCAGGAAATTTCGTGAAGGCTAGATTGACTGTTTTGCGAAGTGGAGGCTGTGGAAAGCGAAAGTGGTTAGACATGTAGGGTTTGCGTTTAAGTTAAAAAAAGAAACAACTATAGTCGTCATTAGGCACTACAAAGAGTCATTCCGTATTCAATTTACACTTATTCATTTGGCAGACGCTTTTTATGAATAAATTGACTTTTTCAACAAACAGTACAGCATTTAAATCATTTACAATGTAAGACTCAAACTAAGTGCATAAAAATGTTCCCCATATTTAAAATACTGTTGTTTCTTGGTATTTTTTAAAAGTAAATAAGTGTAGTGGCCCCATTTAAACTACAACTGAAAACATGTTAATGTCACGAATCTGGCCTCTGTGGCTCCCTCTAGCTGCCACCAGCGGGAGCCCTCCTCGGAAAACTAATAAATCTCTAATGAACTAATGAACTAGTGAACTAATGAATACTACGCATAATGTAAAACAGCCATCTCAACAACCTCTGAACACTACAAGTATCTGGTAATGCCTTTTGGTCTTGCTTTCAAGCCTTTATTAGTGATGTTTTTCAGGACATGCTCAATCTCTGGGTGGTATTTTACATAAATGATATCCTGATTTACTCTGACAATCTTGAGGAGCACATCCAACATGTAACAGCTGTACTCCAGAGACTCATTAATAATTAGTTATGCTAAAATGGAGAAATGTGAATTTCATTGCTCTCAGGTGTATTTCTTAGGATACATTATTAGCCCTGACGGCATTGCTATGGTCGACAAGAAGGTCAAAACAATTGTTCAATGGCTTCAACCACAGACCCTCAAAGAGCTTCAACATTTCCTGTGATTCACAAACTTTTATACATGATTTATCTGTAACTTTAGTACGGTGGTTGCTCCCCTCACAGCCCTGGTAAAAAAAAGGGTACTAACCGCTTGTCTTGGTCTTCCTTATCTCTAAATGCCTTCCAGGATTTGAAGAGACATTTCACCACAACCCATATCCTCCACCACCCAAATCCTGAGAGAGAGTTTGTGGTCAAACTCGATGCACAGGAGTCAGAGCAGTGTTATCACAGACAAGGTTACCGCCCATGCTGTTCCCTTGTGCATTCTACTCTCATAAACTAAGCCCTGCAGAGCAGAACTTGGGGTATGTGGGGTAACAGGGAATTGTTGGCCATGAAGATGGCACTCGAAAAATGGAGGCACTGGCTGGACACCCTAAATCGCTTATATGCGTAAGAAAGATCACCTCCATACACTGAGACCATTCTTCCTGCCAGTCTCATAGCTCCTGTTCATTGGGACATTATAACCAAGATCAACCAGGCTGCAAGAAACCCCACAATGTTCCACATCTCACATTTGTTCCTCAGACGCTTCGCTCCAAGGTTCTAGGTGAAGTTCACTCTCTGCCAAGCTCAGGTCACCCAGGAATCGCAACTACAATGGACCTACTCTCCAACAAGTTCTGGTGGCTGACACTATAGACTTTGTAAAAAACTGTGAAAGCTGCAATATGTCCAAGTCTCCCTGTCATGCCATGGCCGGTCTGCTCCAAGCTCTACCTATTCCCCAACGTCCATGGTCTCATCTAGCAATTGACTTTATCACGAATCTTCCCGCTTGATGAACACTACCATTCTTACCATTACTGATTGCTTCTCTAAAGCCTGTCGATTAATTCCTCTTCCTAAGCTCCCCACAGCACTTATAACAGCAGACGACCTATGACAGCGAGACTTGCTCCAAGACCAGCTCCAATACCTTTGTGGTAGACACCGGTGCCAGGCTGATCCTCATATCAGGAGCCGTTCCTGGGGGTGGCTCTGTTCGCATTCATAAATCCGGCCTCCCTGGAATACTAATAAACTCCATTTCCTATGCACCCTGTACATGAGCCACGCCCCTCACAGGTGGTGGCCATCTTGTCAGTCAAAGACAATATAAAGACTCTAGTACACACAATGAATTTTGTGAAGTCTTGTTTTGCCATTGCGAACAATTCCAAGCGTTTTTCATTGCACTGCTATTTCGTGTATTACTTGGACTGTCTATCGTTTTGTGGATTTCTTGCTGCCTGCCTTTTTGACTCTCACCTGCCGCCTGCCCTGAACTCTAGCCTGGACTTTTATTACGTTTCTGGATCTCCTGTATTGTCCCTGTTTACTGGTTTTTGACACTTTGCTTGCTGATTACACTTTTGTTAATAAACATTGTTTGCAAATGGATCCCTCGTGTCCTGAGTCTACGTTACAGTCATGGATATAACCCATTTTCGGCACTGGAATACTCTTTATTCTCTATAAGCGTCAAAAACAGTTGCACCTTTCCTGCTTTGAATTTCTAAGAAAGCCAGGATCTCATTCTATAACAAACACATAAAACAACACAAAAAAGAAAATGCAGAGCTGCAAAAGAAACAGAGAGAGAGGATTTCAGTGCTGTCGATAGAAGATTTCCTTTCACTCTTTTGAAGCCTCCTCCAGAGAGGCCAAAGTAAGTCTGCTGGTGACATTGTTTTGAAACTTTCTGAGCTAATCAACATGATATCTGATAAACTGGAATCAATAGTTGTGGTAAATACCTCTCACATTGCTGGACTAAGAGAAAAGTTAAACTGTGTGTGTGATGATGTAAATGAGGTGAAGGTCATTGTTGATCAAGGAGAGTAATCAAACTGGCCTATTGGAGTCATGTATCACATTGGAGGGATATTCCAGGTGTTGCAATCTGAAATTACATGACATGCCAGAGAACGTCGACAAAAAAAATGTGAGAGTGGTTCACATTTGTCAGAAATTACCGCCTGAACACGCTGATTGTCTCCCGGATGTGGACACTTCACAGACACACAGACCAGCGGAATGGGCGGCTGCCAAAAGCCTAATGTTTAGACCACCTAATTGTATGAAAAAGTAAGACACTATGTAGATGTAAGACATTACGTAAAAAAATCTGTTCTGTCCAATATGTCAGTAATGGTGGTCTTAACTTTGTTGATTTTGTAACCTTGAATAATACTTTCAAAATCAACAGGTTGAAAAATTATTTAAAAATATCCATCCAGAATATGGAATATTATACTGGAATATATTTTCTCTCAATTAGGTGGTCTAAACTTTATAAATGTGACTTTATTATTGGAAAAAAATCCTGTTGCTCTAACTTCCACAAACAAGTCGTTGGCTTGGTCTATAATTTTCAAAAACAATTCTTCTCCAACAATTTTTTTATCTGGAATAATAAGAATATGTGTTTTAGGTATAAGTCTTTATATTTTGAAAATTAGTTTAAGAATGGGGTCAATCGGGTTAGTCAATTGTTTAATCAAGATGGTTACTTATTTTCTTATAAAGAATTTCTTTATTATTATAATATTCCTGTTACACCAAAACAGTTTGCTACTGTTTTGGCACTATCCGTGATGGTGTCATTATGTTATTGAACCTGTTGAGCTCCGGCCATGCCCTTGGACCCACCAGTGAATCATCATATTATTTATAATAATTTATAAACTGTGGCTTATTCATTACTTAAGCTTATTCATCAGTATTATCTTGTTAAAACAATTATTGTGTCAAAATGTAAGTATAAATATAAGTATAGATGTGAATTGTACCTTTTGTGATTTACAATCAGAGTCTATCTTGCATCTTTTCTGGTATTGTGATCAAACAAGAAAACTGGTAAGATATCTGTCAGTTTATTGTATACTATGTACAGTGCTCAGCAAAAATGAGTACACCCCATTACATTTGTCAGAAAACCTTTAGTTTTCTTTCAGAGTCAACATTTTCTATGAGATACTGTATTACAAAATACTCCCACAAATGTTTGCCATTGATTGCAAACAAGATTTGTTTTTGCACACACAAAAAAGTGGTTTTCCTAACAAATTCATTCAAGCCCATGTTGCAAAAATGAGTACACAGGCATTCAGCCACAGGTGAGTCTAATGATTCATTTGAGAGGTGTCCAGCAGACAGGTGACTATAAAAGGGCATTACTTAACAAAGAAAAGCCCTTACCTTTTTATGCTGTCAGCAATGGCTCCCTATGGAAGGGAAATGTTGCAAAATCTGAGAAAGAAAATCATTTCTTTACACAAAAAGGTGAGGGCAACAAGAAGATCAGCAAAGCTTTACATATCAGTCAAAATACTGTAGCAAAATGATTAAAAAATGTAAGAAAGATGGAAGTGCAACCATCTTACAGAGATGTCCAGGCTGTCCACGGAAGTTAACATCTGACAGAAGCGTCTTCTGATGCTCCTGTCGAGATACTGTGGAGTGATAAGACAAAGATCACTGTTTTTTGGAACTAATGGTTTTAAAACTGTATGGCGTCGTAAAGGTGAGGATTTCAAAGAAAAATGCATAGTGCCTACAGTGAAACATGGTGGTGGCAGTGTCCTTTTGTGGGGCTGCATGTGTGCTGCTGGCGTTGGGGAGCTGCATTTCATTGATGGTATCAACTTGTTCATTCCATGCAAAGAAGACTTGGTGCTGTCCTTAAAAGTCACGGTGCTCATACAAAATACTTGATGTGGTAGTTGTTGCAGGGTGTATTTTTGCTTCAACCAATTTGATTAAAACTGAAGATTTTGTTATCCAAGTTAGATTAACCTTAATTTCAAGAAGTGTTCAATAAAACTCAGCCTTGTGAAAAGATTGGAAATTGTTCATTGAACTACTGATTAAATTCTTTTTAAAGGTCATCATGACGGACAGAAGAACACAAACGTAATTGCCAGACACAATCACAATACTCCTTATCCTGGCATCTCTGAGGAATCTGTGCCTTCCTATCCAGTGTATTGATGTCATGTACACCTTCAGGGACAATTGTCTGTACTTGGATCTTCTCCCTGGAAAAACACAAGTCCACAAAAAGATGTGACTTCAGGGCACAGAACTGCCTAGTATAGGGGTTGTCTGAAGGCGCATCAGTCCCAAGAACCACTTGGGCCAAAAATGTGCCACCATTAGACATGAATGACTGCATGTGTGAATGGGGCTAATGCTCATTATGCATTCTGCAGTGAAATCTAAAAGTGGACAAATAAACAGATTGGCTGATCTGAGTTCTTCTATTTGCTGAAAGCAGGGCAGGTCTCCTGTACAGCTCAGTTAGTTGTGGGTTGTGGTTTTGGGTTCGATTCCCATGGAGCACATGTACTGTACTGGAGTACTGGTAAAAAAAAATGTATAACTTGAACGTACTGTAAGTCGCTTTGGATAAAAGTGTCTGCCAAATGCATAAATGTAAATGTAACTGTCTGTGCTGAGTGTGGTTTAAAGCCTGGCTGATATGCAATAAGAACATTCTTGTAAATGCAGTCAGATTTGGCTACAGCAAACTCACAGATTTCACCAAGGATGCTCTGTTGGGGGCGGGAAGTTCCTAACAATGTGATGTTCTAATGATGTAAGTCATTCAATAAAAACAGTCAATTTAACAATTCAAATGGTCCATTTATTATCACATTGCACCCTGACATAACAACAGACTCAGCTCAGTTTTTTAGCAGGAAATGCTTGTTTCCGGGAAGTGTTTAGCAGGGATGTTTAGACTTTCTGCTCCTGTTTTCTAAAGAGTACACAAACCACTGCAAACTAAGTGTCTTTTATAATTTTAAATTATTAGAATTTAACATCATTGTTTATCTTGGACTCCACCAAGAAACCTGATCATTCACATACTAATTTGTTTCTAGAGTTATTCAGTTGAATTGCTTAATACATATTTAATGTGTGTTCCTGTAGCTCTACTGGAAAAGCATTGCGTTAGCGATGCAGAGGTTGTGGGTTTAATACCAAGGAACACAAATACTAATAAAAATGTTGCTTTGGATAAATGCATCTGACAAATTAATAAATGTAAATGTAATCAATGATATTGGGGATTGGAAATAAAGTGAATATGAGGACTGGAAGTTCATTAGTGTGTGTTTAGGTACCTTTGGGGGAGAAGTGTGGAAAAGTGATCATACACTATTCTTCTCCACAACAGGATGCTGTTTGCCTCACTCAAGGGTCATTTGACACCACCCAGCCACAGACAAACAAAAACAGAGAGGTTGTCTGAGCGCTGGAGCCCTGCTTAGGCCCGATATAGCACCTCACCACCCCTCCGAACATCCTGTTTGCAGTTCACAGGAGCCGTTTCTTGTGTGCAGACACACACGTATGTGGAAGTTCATGGCTGAGGATTGAGACAAGTGTGAACAAGTGACCTGTGAGATTGTGGAACACTAAAGTGAGGGCCAATGATGGGGTGCTGCCTATTCATTAACCAGAGGGTGAGTGAAGTTTTTTAAAAGGGACTAAATGTATTGCTCATAGTTTATTTTTCTCATATGGCTGTTATCAAGGTTACCTTTCTCCTACACGTTCCTTAAACAACCATGTTAACATCTTTGTTTGTAAAAATTTTTAAAAAGTTAGTGATTAGAAATAAGAGATAAAGTTGATTTTGTTTGGTTGTGTAGTGGTGTTTGTATGGTTGTGTAGTGGTTTGTATGGTTCTCCAGTGCCTGGAGTGTTATGTAACCCCACATTTGATTCCTAAAAGTCTCCACAACCCATGTAACTGTTAAAATTGTCCTGAAGTTTTTTGTAAGGCTTTAAGTTTTTATAAATTGTCTATGTTACTCAAAATAAAATTTTCACTCTGTTTACTAACATTTATCTTGTTTTTAATTACTTGAAACGGAGGCATTGACTCTGGTAGCAAGTTCAGCTCAAGACATTTACAGTAAATTTGCCCTGGACAAACACAAGCAGAATTTATGCAGCTGTTAAAGTAGAATAAATATAACCTACAGAATAAACTGCACTAGCCACATCAGACATGAAAACATAAAAGATGGGTGAATGAACCAGTGAATGATAAACACACATCATAATGACAGCAAACACCTTCTAATACTAGTACTTCTAATACCTACTTGGATAGACTAGATAGTAGATGAGACTATTGCATTTGGGCATGACTCAAGTAGTAGTATGAATATGAATACCCCCTGAGGTCAGATGGCTGTGCATACATGCTTTAACAGCCATCTAAAATCAGCAGGGAAAGAAAAACATATTGTACACAAATATAGTGTATCATATGTCACTCTTAAGTGTTTGTAAAATTGTTTTTTTTAGAAAAAAAAACTTTTTAGTGCCTCTGCAAATTGTTGTGTACCTGGATTACATTTGCCAAAATATAAAATGTACAACCACAACACACTGACTGTGTTAGATACTGTATCTGGAGCAACACTACTGGAGTGTTAGCCTGTTTTCATGGGTCATGAGGAACACCAGAGGTTCTCCTGGCCTTTATGTGTCCTTTTGTTCTTCTTACAGACCAGGATGCAGATATTTACTTTGCCCGGTGCTAGTTGTCATGGAGAATAAACAATTATAAAGTAACAATAATGGCAGACGTGACATCAGCCGTAACATTTCACATAAAGAAAGAAGATGGCATCAATTTAGTTAAATAACATTATAAAACATGTAAAACAGCAAGTTAACAAGTTAATTTTTATAGTCAGTTCACTATATTAGTATAGTCAGTTATAGTTTCATAAAGTCAGTATTCATAAAGTCAGAGTTCACAAACTCACTTTAATTCTTAATTTATTGTGCTATCACTAAAGTCCTCTCTATTGAGGTGGGTGGACACACCAGGTGCCATCAGAGAAGACACTGAAAATTGTGTTATTGTTCTGGACTTATTATTGTTTATTCCTTTACAGAAGAAGAGGAAACAGAGGAAAAGAGATGTGGATTCACTCAGTCTCTGCAGTTTGGACATAAGTGTGAGTAAAATCAATGTGTATGTAAAACTTCTTACCCACAATGCACTGCACAGTGGTAAGAACATTCATTATTTCACTCTCTTTGCTTTAGTCCACTATGTCCGTGACTAATGTTAATGCCAAAACATAATTTACCTTAAAATGTTATAAACAGTAGGTTTCTACGTATAAACAGCCTTCCTGTTAGCTCAACTGGTAGAGCATTGCGTCAACACCGCAAATGTTGTGTGGGTTTGATCCCAGGGGAAGGCATGTCCTAATAAAAAAATATGTGTACCACTGTAAGTTGCTTTGGATAAAAGCATCTGCCAAATGAATAAATGTAAATGTAACTAGTTAGATAATATTGAATAAACTGACCAAAGAAGGTTAAAGTTGACCTTCTGGTTACCTTCTCTGTCCAGTAGTTTACAACTGTCCTGTAACCAGTAAGTGGAAACTCTAAGTGAAACACACCAGTGCATGCTTTATGAACAGCATTTACTAAATTTCTGAATTCTGCATAAAAGCTATAGTTTCCATATATTAAACTATGCTTCAGGTATACAGTCATTTGAACTACAGCATACTGACATCTGACTATCAAGATTTCTATGTTTATTCTCTTTTTTCAGTCTGTTTTGGTCTATTTGATTAAAACAGGAGAGGTCAGTGCAGAATAATGTAGTTAACAAATAATCTTTTACTGCTGGAAGATGTGTCCGAAGAGGAAAATGACACTTTTGGGCTGTTTGCTTAGCTGTTTGCTTTAGAACATTTATTACCTTTTAAAGAGCATGTAAATGTTCTAATTACAATAACTCATTACAACTCAAAGAATCTTGAGTTGTAACTCATTACAACTCAAAGGGTCTCAGAATATTAATATACATTTATAATTAATATTAATATACATTTAATATTGGACTAGGGCAGTCCAATATTAAATGTATACAAAAATATTGTAATGTAATTAAATATTATATGGAGCAGTTATAAATGGAACAGTTGATCCAGCTGGTTGGAAACTAACTGTATTGGATATGATTGCAGCTTATCTACGCTTATCAGATGGAGGGATTGTGTAGATATAAGGGAGACCTTGTTTTAAATGGGGGTGCAATGGTATGTCATGCTTTCTGACTTATTTACAATGTAAATGTGCTGTCTTCTCATGTTTAACGTGATCAGCTTGTCAAAAAATGAGTTTTTTTCTCGAACCCCAAGGTTTGTACTAGTTTTTTGTACTAGAGAAAAAGCTTGCCCATACATCAGCTAATGTCCACACGCGAACCATAACAGTGTTTCACTTATATGCCCATGACATGCGCTCAGTACATGGTCTTTTTTGGAAATAATCATCCCGCTGTGTCTTTTATAAATGTGACAAAACTATACTCTTTTATACTTTTAAAAGTATACTGTCTATACTCTAAAATGTGAAAAATACTCTTCAAAAAAACAAAGTATACTACTCTATTGGTATTCAAGATTCATATGAGATTGGCAGAACTGTGCACGTTAGGGCCGCTTTAAAAAACTGTTTTTAAGAGCTTATGTAAGCTCTGAATGGGGTCTGGGTTTGTGGCTTATTGTTTTCATGTTTGGGGTATTCTCTTTTACTTGCACATATGACTTGTCATAAAATTTATAATAAAACTATTGTTCATCAACACATTGCAATCACTTGTTAAAAGTACTTGCATTTGAACACAATACTAGGGATAATAATTTTTCACTGTGGGTGATTAGATCTAACAAAGCATTTTGGAATCATGACTTTTTTTATCCTGATTAAAAAAAAAAGTGTAAAAAGTAGTCTACATATGTGGGAACACACAAAACCATCAAATGTTTATCCAGTCATTGCATTTGGCATGAATTTATATCCTACATTTATATTTATATCCTACATGCCTGTCAAACTTCTATTTGCATTTAAGAAACAACACAAGCATATTGTTTAATTGTTATTCTATTCAGGATTTAAGGTTTGTGCATCAGAGCTGGTGTTTATTCACCTTTCTGAAGGTTGCGTCTCACCTCTCAGGTTAAGTCTGGGGTTTCAGTGACTAGAGCAGTCTGGAGGCACGTGTTTGCCTGGCATGTGTTCAGCAAAGCAAGAGTCTGGCAGTGCTGCACAATAGCTTGGCTGATATCGACAGAGGCCCTGCAGTCCCTGGCAAAGCCCACTGTAACAAAATGAGCACAATTGTTTCTAATGCAGCCACTTGTTGTTCCTGTAGTGTGGAAAACAAGATATTGATTACTATCAATGGCCGTTTAAAATGTTCAACAGCCAGTAGAGTGGTTGGGTCCCTGTGTCTATTGATACAGATCAGCTCAGGGTCTTGTGCTTTGCTCAATAATTGTGTATACAGAAAATGGCCAGACACAAGGCTTTTTTTCAGCATGTTGCCTAAACTTTTATTTTTATAGAGAGTATATGCATTTTTGTGTTATCCTGGATTTGATTGTGCATTAATTTTGTTTACATAAAAAATATATTTTTGCTGATCATCTTGCTAACAGTCAGCTCTGTGTCTTTAAAAGTTAGGTCCCAAGATTTGTTTTTGTTCTAAAGCATGCTGTCATCTATTACATATGTGCCTCTGTCAGCCCTGTGAGGGGTCTCAGAACCCAAAAAATGGTTCACAATGTTTAGTTCCACTCTCAGGAGGTTTATACAAAAAATTAAAATTGTAAATTATTACTACAATAATGTATTATGTATTGGTTTTCAAGCTTAAAAGTAAAATGTCCACCCACAATATGGTAATTAGAAAATGACAGTATGCTCAACTGCAATAAAATTCTACAGTGCAAGAAATCAGTAGTCCTGACTTTAGGAGGCAGTAGTGTAGGAAAAAAAAAGTTTAGTGACATTGCAATACTTAGTGTATGGCAAAATGCTTATCACAATAATATTGTAAAATGGCTCAAGAGCTGTGATAACATCATATTGTGGGACCTTTGGTGATTCAGATTTATTAAATAGTGATGGTTTTTGAATTCACAGTTCTGAAAACTGTAACCTCACTTCCACTCCATAGTTTCATGGTTCGGTTAGTTCATCAAAAAACTAAAATATACTGCATCATTCCAAACCTATATGATATTTTTTTCTAACTCAAAGAAAGATATTTTGAATTTACATCGGTTGGCACCTTAGGAACATATCCATGTTTTGGGTAAAGGAAAGCTTTCACCATGCCTGGGGAGAATTCCAGACAAATCAGGACTGGACTGACAAAGCTTAGAGTTTGCCTAACCTTATAAGAGTGGAGAAACATAGTTTTCAGTGTCAGAAACATAGGTGGAGCCACCGAGGTTACCTCTAAAACTATGCTTCCCATGCCTCTGATCTTTAGAAGAAAGGCCAATGAAAACTGGCAAGGGAATTTGCATGCCAGGTTCGTATTGGTTTTGGAATTTTTTTCGAACATAAATTGTTACATAACAATTTTCTGAGGTCCCTTATTGAAGAATCCCATCAAGAGAAAAGGCTGTGTGAGGTAACCTTTAGCTCTGCCCCATGATGCCCTCAGCACGTTGTCTTTTTCGGAAATAATCGTCCTGCTGTGTCTGTCTTTTATAAATGTGATAAAATGTACTTCATTGTAACCTTCCAGCTTCAGGTTTAAGAATCTATCTTCCACCTCTAGGGAGCAGGCACTTACATGCTGCAAGTAGTCACCCACCTCTAAGCTTAATAGCTGGGACAATACCCCCCATCTGAAAACCATTTCAGCAGACCACATTTCATCAGTGATAAGTGTCAAAAGGCCTGATGTCCAACTCCACTGAGTTGTTCACCAAAAAGGCATGATGACCCTGTTTTAAAAAATGACCCTGTTTACCTACCTGTTAACAGATAATCTGTGGTTAGATGTTTGGAACAACCTACCTGTTGTTTTATGTCCAAGACATTATCTGGACTGGAATGGCACACATTACCAATTAAAAAAATAATGTTCAAATCCAGGGAGACAACTCAACACAGAGTTGCTCATGCCCATTGGTCAGAATTGTGGTGAGGGTCAAATGAGTGAATGAGTGAATGAAATAAGTGAATGTCAAATGTGTCTGCTTGTTTACCATCAGTGCTTTGGCTGCAGCACAGTTAAGGGGTCACAAGCCTCCAGCTACACTTCCTCACATCAGATAAGCAACACAATCACAGGAACCTGATGGACAAAACTTCTGAAACCAGGCCAAATTTCCTGCAGACTGTTCAAAGCCTGGCTTGAGTTACATCCATCTGCAGTTACTAAATCACAGAGCATGCTGACACTAAATGAGATTCAGATATAGCCACCAAATTTAGTCTACCTGCCGAGTTTCTTCAAAAACTGGAGAAATAATGCTGCTTTGAAGGCAAAGAGTAGTCACACTAAATAATATTAATTTAGATTTCTCATCTGTTCATTTACTGCAACTCTTCCATTTTAATAGCATTCTACAGCATTTTTCACACCTGCCTAAAACTTCTACACTACAGCACAGTGCAGAGTCATTCTACGAAATGGGTGCCGTTTGTGTCCGCAATGCTTGATGAGATGCTTGTGAGTTTTCAAAGCTTATTAAGCTTTTTAATTAAGTTATTAATTTAAGTGTTCTTTGTTAACATGATATATGATAAAACACTATTTTTTAACCCTTTTTCTTTAGTACATAGCCAATTTCATGTCTGTGTTGAGATGTCATGTCTGAAATGTCATGTCTGACATTTTCAACACATTTCATATATTCACATTCCAAATAGATTCAAACTTTCAAACCTTTATTATTTTTACAATTATATGTGCGTCAATTTTTACATAAGATATACTTGCTTAGAATAAATCCTTTTCTTGGTAAATATTTTACGATTTGTTTGTCCTTTAGTTTAACTTCCACGCTGCCTGTGAGCGTCCACTCAATTTTAACTGCGCGCGTTCCCGCTACTGAGATCAAGTGTTTGGCTCTTTCGGGTGCGGGTGTTGGCAGCACTCCGATCTCGCAGCTGCAACGCATGACTGTCCTTTGGTTCAGACCGTGTCGGTGCCAGTATGGTGGCGAATGATTGTCCTATATACCGAAACTTGTTAAACAAGTTGACTGCAGCCTACAAACGCGGAGAGATTTGGAGGTGCGTTCACCGCTCTTATCAAGCAAACAGATCTCATAAATACTCATAAATACTATTCCTGAATATATGCATTATTTCAAAATTATGCATATATTAATTAGCTAGGGTTGCATTGCCACTGCACAAGGCCTCCAAATACTTGCGTTTAATATAAAGCGTCTCTGGGAGCATTATAGGGACGTTGTTTATAGCATATGTTATTATTTTAAATTTGCCTGATTCTGCATTTAAGTTTAGGAACATTAAGAGAAATGAATGTAGGCATGCAATCAAATTTAATTTCTCACTTTAAAAAAATTTTGTGTACCAAAATTAGTTTTGTGTACCAAAACAGTTTGCATCAATATATTTGAGTTATGACAACTTCTAATAATATAACGTTCAGCCAACAAACTATACTGAGTTAAACAAATGACCTTTTCCTCTTCAGAGGGAGGTATTTTTTTAGTAGCACAAGCTCAATTTTTTAAGTTGAGTCCTTAAAATTAAGTTGTTCCAACTATGTATTTTACATTAATTTTTAAATGAATTTAGTGTTGTACTTGTACTTATGTACTTAACTACATTATGTACTTACTTCCCATAACTAATAAATCATTATTTTATGTTTTTGTTTATTTAGTTGTTTGTAGGACATTAATTCATTCAACAACACTTTTTTTTTAGTTTATATATTGAACTGCAGTTTCAAAGAAAGAATTTAAAAATTTTGCACTTCACACAACAAAAATGTGCACAAATAAAAATACACTACATTTGAAACATTTGTATGCATATTCAGTTATGCTATCACAGTGAATACATTTATTTCCATGCAGTTTGGCAGATCAATCATAAGGAGTTATCTTAAGCATCTTGAGCTTCTTGAGAAGTGATTTCAGCTTCTGTAGGAAGCAAATGTACCATAATAATTACTGCTGAAATTGCAGTTCAACAATACAATATACAATAATTCTCTTTCTGTGAAGATTGTCTTGGCATTGCAACAAGGACAAGTGCAAGAGATACTTTCTGCAGATCTGAATCCCATGATTTGAAAGAGCAAAAGCTGTCTTGGTACAGACATGGCAGAGGTTGCCCACCATGACCATGTGGTATAGCCTGTGATGTTTTTAAAAAATAACTTCTGTCTTCTCTTTTAAACAGAGATTAAATGTCTGCTAATATTGGTCAAACAGCAAAAAACTTAAATGCTATCTGTGTGAATTATAACAGTTTTAAAAATGCTTGTGCACATTTTTATGTAAATGTCAATTATATTCTGATTTACAACATAAATAAAATTGCTTCTCTGGCTGAGCATATTTGTCAATAAAAAAGTTTTTAAATTTGTATCCAATGCTACTCTGGTTAAATACCAGATAATATAATATAATAAAGTTATAAAGTAAAATAATCTCTAGTTATAAAGTAAAATAGATAAAGTAAAAGATTTTCTATGCTAGTAAAGTGCTGCATATGGATTCACCGTCTCTTTGTTAAAATTACACTGCTAACATCAACTGTGTTACAAAGTGTAGCTAAACCTCTAGTTAAATAGAGAGAATTTATTTGTAAATTTAATAGCAACACAGATGCTCACCTTAAAATGTGGTTGTTGGCAGCCTCAAGCATGTCTGAACTTGTTCCATGCATGTTAAGTGGGGGGGATTGAATTCTGAACTCAGGTGGTGTGGAAAAATTAAGTTATCAAGCCATTAATTGGGTTGCTAAACCTTAAACATTACTTTAAACTAAGCAATACATATATTAATAAATATGCTTAAGATAATAAACATTTGTGTTGATGTGTACTAGTAGTGATCAACCTCTGATTAGTTGTCATTTTACCAAACAGTCTATTTAAAAATGTCTTGTGCTAGAGAGCTTAACTTTGGCCCTAGAGATGTAAGAAATGTGTGGAAACTTTATTATGTTTATTAATAACACTTTATTATGATAAACATTTTTTAGATTGACATGTTTCCTGACCTTGGTTTCAATAAAAGCTGTTAATAAAATAAGTTTTCATCTCTTAAATTTACAGGATAGTTTCAGAGTATTAAAAATGTATGTAACAACATTCCCAATGTTCCTAAAGCAAAATACACCAGCTGTCAAAAAACTGCTGTTTTTTTAAATGTAGTTAATTATTCATCTTTGTAATTTCAAATCCCAGGTTTATTTTTAGTTTATTCTTATGTTCATTAAATCAGTGGCAGGATGCTCTATGGTGGCCAAAAAAACGGGATTCGTCCTCTTTAAAAACAAAAAATGCTTTGTTGCTAAATTAATCCTAAAGTCAGATTTAACTAATTAGTTAACATTAATTTCTTAGATTAAGATGCTGGGTCAACTTTTTATTGTTGTTTCAATCATGCAGTTTTTTAGTACATTGCCATTCATATGTGTTACTCTTAAAGCGGCCCTAACATGTGCAGTTCTGCCAATCTCATGAATCTTGAATATCTATACAGTAGTACTGCATACTTTGTGTTTTTGAGGAGTATTTAGTTGTATCACATTTATAAAAAACAGACACAGTGAGATGATTATTTCCAAAAAAGACAATGTGCTGGCCGTTTGACAAATGTTATGAAAAAAAGTATTGGGGAAAAAAGGGGGTGGAAAAAGTGTTGTGGAAAAAATCTTATTCTGGAAAGAGAAACTTAAAAACTCAGAAATGTCTTTATAGTATTTTATTACTTGCTAGGGAGATCAGTGTTCAAATGATAAATGTAAAGAGCTCAAAGAACAATGGATAATCAAACACATATTTGATCCCCTAGGGTGTTGTTCTTTATCATTGGTCCCAAGTTACTAAATATGCATCCTTTAGTTTACCCATTAATACTTATAAACTCATTTTTATTACCTTATATAAAATATCTTAAACATTTCTTCTGGTCCACCCACTCTTGCCTCCTCCCATCTAACTCCTTCAGTCTCATCTCTCTCTCCCTCCCATCTGACTCTTATGTCAGTTCTTTCATCTCTGTCTGACTCTTTGTCTTTTGCCTTGTTTGTCTTTGGGTAGACACTTTTGGGTAGACACTTATTTTTGTTCTGTAGAGGGGGGAAAATCTGCTTATTGTTAATAAAGAAATAACATGTTTATCAGCTAGAAATATGCATAAGCTTCATATAAATTGTAATAAAATCATATAAAATCTCCTTTGAGGGCCTTGCCAATATATCAGTGAATTGCATTATGTTTTATAAGTCATTTAAAGCAGGTTAAAGCCATAGCAGTATGCAACATGGGTCATGTGATTATCATTGACTGAATTAAGGCGTGAGCTCCTTATCTTCAGGAACCTAGCACCAAACGGGTAAAGCCTCTGTCCCGAGTGACATCACTGGTGAGCCTCATCCCTCCAGTGAAAGCTGCTCCTCTCAAACTCTTCAGACAGACGCTGCAGGTACACACCCAATCATCACACACCCTTGTTTTATCCGTTCAGCTCCACAGTGTACTTGTGTATAAGTCCTTTATGTGTCTAACATTAACATGCGCTCTTGCTCACAGCAATAATAAACGATTATGTGTGTCTTAGACACAGAATTGATTTTCATACCTCCTTCAAATTGTTGGGAAAATCATGCAAAGACAGTGAACATTCAAAATTGCGAAGAGACTTTTTAATATCTGGAACACTATTGGTATGACAAGGAGGTAAAATAATGGAGAAAAATGAGAAACAGGAAGTCTCTAATATTTACAACATGCATTGACAGATTTACATCAAGAAAAATCTTGCTGTGGCGGGTTAATAACATTGATATGACTACTGTGAGTCACAGTCATAGCCTGTAGCATTGACAGAAAGCTTGGGCTTTCTGTTTCTTCCTGTAACAGTTTCATTTAATTTTATTCTTCATTTATAATATTAATTGAATGTTAATTTAATTTAAATGTTACTAGACTAGCAAAATATTACTGAACATTAATACAACTCTTGTATAAATAATGAGTGAACTGACAGTTTTGTAATTGTTCATATTAAAACACAATGAAACAATGCTAGCATGTAGTATAATGACAGTTTAAGATTGTTATTTAGCTTCAGGCCAACAGTAAATAAGATTTTTAAATGGAGTCCTGGTTCTTGGTGAGCCATAAAATGCCACAGCTGCCATAATAATGTCTAAACATTATTTATAACATTATGTTAATCCATATATAAATTTAGGAAGAATAGCATTCAGACTTCATCTTTCCTGCCAGCTTTCCATCAGCTTCCGCAGTGAGAATCGGTCTGACATCACAGCATCACAAGCATGGAGCAGACAGACAGCTCCCACCATCACCAAACGCCGCAACAGCAAGTTGTGGAGTGAGACATTTGATGTAGGGCTGGGACATTTGATGTCTTCTAAAGAGATCAAGAGACAAGAGGTAAGTTCACTTATCAAACCTTCAAAAAGGTTCAAAGGCTAATGTGCAGACAGCAGCTGTGTGTGGGGAAATGTTAAGCTCTGCACGAAGGTTGTGGGATTAAAATTATTTTGTAGATTAATACTTTTAATTTAAAATACACTGTAAAGCTGCTCTTTGTCCGTCAGTTTAATGTTCAGTATCATCTGTTCTAAAATGTTAAAACACTGTTAATAAGATGCTTTCAAAACAATGTGTCCAACTATGCCACATACAGTAAGTCACCCTGTTTATTTGCTCTGAACATACGTCAACAGGAATTCATTAGATTTCCACTGAAAAAAGGACCTCGTCCATAACTAAAAAAATAAGTATTACAGAGATTTGGTTTTAATGTAAGCAACCATTGAGCAAATAAATGCAATATGATAGTGACCATCACAAATTTTGCATGCTTCATTCAGGTTCATTAAATGTGAGTGTAGCTACTGTAACACCTGCCCTTTTCTTCTTTTATCATCTGTTCAGGCCATCTTTGAGCTGTCTCAGGGTGAACAGGACCTAATTGAAGACCTGAAGTTGGCCAAGAAGGTACATATGTTTTAATTTTTGTTTTTCTCTTCCTCCTGCAGTGTAGAAACACAGAATTTCACACCTTTTCCATGGGGTTCAGTTTTAGCCATGTAAAAAGCAGTGTAAAATACACATATTGTTCTGTGTTTAGGTTGCTAAGACTATGCTAAGCGATATGTTTCTCTGATTTTGTCTTGAGTTTGTTCATTCGGGTCACATTTCAAATACACATTTGTAAATACACATTTTCAAATACACATGTCTGACATGATGGTGTTGCAGGCATACCGTGACCCTATGCTGAAGCTGTCTATCATGACAGAAGTTGAGCTGAATCAGATTTTTGGCACGCTGGACTCTCTGATCCCTCTGCATGAGGGTAAGCAGGATGTGGACATATTGTTTGACTTCCCATGTGTTAGACTGAGAACCAGATGCATCAATGTCATTTGTATGTTCACACTAAATGCAGAATGCAGTTTGAACTAAGAACTACTGTACAGTCAGCCAAATAACCCCTGACAGTGTGATCAAGATACTGACATGAAGCCCCAGACAAAAAATTATAAGTGGGCAAAAATATCAGTATGACGTGTGAAGAAATGTGGAATGGGGTAATACAAGAGACATAGAAGAAACTAGCACATACTAGCATGCTGCTAACTCTTTGTTTTTTGGTTCTTTGCCTCTGTAACCTTTTGGCTTTCTGTATCTGTAAAAACCTATAACCTAAAGTATTCAGATTTTTTAAATCCTAGAAGATAAAGAAGACGATGATAAGTAGTTACTAGGTATACAGTAATTGTAATTACTAAAGCAGATGCATACATGTAGAACAGGGTTGTAAGTTATGTGCTGTTAATGTCATTATAGATGTGGCTACCCAGTGCAATGTCATAGAAAAAGCAGGCCAAAAATGAATGTGTTTCTCTCTGAACGTGTAGATCTGCTGAGTCGACTGCGAGAGGTACGGAAGCCCGACGGCTCAACGAATCATGTGGGCCATATTCTTGTTGACTGGGTAAGCTTGTCCTGCTGACATCTGTGTTAGAAATGTACTCTGTACTGTATTTACATCTGCAGGCTTTTTAGTCACAAAGATGGATGCAAAATTTAAGCTTCAGTGGGGTGTAGGATTGTAATTAGTGCAGAAAAGCTTTTAAGTTTCTCTGTTGACAAAAGAAACTTTAATGCTTAGGCAAGAAATTTGCATTGTAACCTCCATTCAGATAATCTCTAACATTATTGTGCAATATGTGATATTTCTTGTTTACAACACCATGTCTGCAATGTAGAACTTAAAGGTAGGAATTTCACAGATTCACACATTATGTGTCTGGGCACATAATGTACTTGAATTTCAGAGAAGTTTTTTTTCAGTTACAGGTGTTTTTTTGTTTCTCTTTGCAGCTTCCCTGTCTTGAAACCTACAATAGCTACTGTAGCAACCAGGTGGCTGCAAAAGCGCTGCTGGACCATAAGAAGCAGGACCATCGGGTCCATGACTTCCTGCAGCGCTGTCTGGAATCACCATTCAGCCGCAAACTAGATCTCTGGACCTTCCTGGACATCCCACGCAGTCGACTGGTCAAATACCCACTGCTGCTGAAAGAAATTCTGAAACACACACCCAATGAGCACAATGACTGCCAGCACCTTGAGGAAGCTGTGAGTTCCCCCTGAAATTAATCTCTCACTAAGCTCAGTTTTTGTTGAGTATTTGGTTTTCTTAGTTCTGAGAGAAACAAATGTAGATTGATTCTAAATCTCATTGGTCATGTACTGTTGTCACTCTTACAGCAGGGAAAATAAGTATTTGACACATCAGCATTTTTATCAGTAAGAGGATTTTTAAGTGGGCCATTTACTCAATTTCCACCAGATGTAGCCACAATATTGAATTCATACAAAGAAATCAGAACATTTAAGTATACAAGTTGTCATAAATAAATTGCTTATAGTTTTCTTTGAAACAACAGTACCTGCTGATGCAAGGTCTTCCTGAAGTTCTGCCCAAGTGGTTCTTGGCTCTTGGAGAACTGTCCTGATAATTCTTTGGGCTCCTCAGGCAGGGATTTTACGAGGAGCACCTGATTGTGGCCGGTTTATGGTGAACTGATGCTCTTTCCATTTCCAGATAATGGCTCACAGGAACATTCAGCTCAGAACATTCAGTTCTTTGCTTTTATCCATCATGAAGTTTTTTTGTGTGTCTGGGTAATGAGAAGCCTTTATAGGCCATCAATTTGGGCTAAAGCAGCTAATATCAATTAGTACTGATAGGGGAAGGGGTTTCTCTCTCAATACTGACAGATTTCAGGTGATCTCATGGCATTCTATGCCATTTTGCACTTTGTTATCTTCATGTGTTCAATACTTATTCCCTGTGTCATTTCACTTTATTTATTATGACTCAACTTGTATACCTAAATGTTCTGATTTCTTTGTATGAATTTAATATTTGGCTTGATGGCTACATCTGGTGGCAATTTTGTGTCAATAGCTCACTTAGAAGTCCTCTTACTGATAAAAA
>JBAJNP010008093.1:0-16844 GCA_036877545.1 Yasuhikotakia modesta | reverse complement strand
GTGTAATGAATCTAAAATATACGAAAGTCTAATGTTTATCAGTACATTACAGAAAATAATGAACTTTATCACAATATGCTAATTTTCTGAGAAGGACCTGTATATCTAAAAAACAAAGGTATGTACAGTAAGTCTGTTTCAATGAAAGTCTACAAGGCAACATTTTCTACCCCAAATTAATATTTAAATGCTATTTGCTTTGAGAATTTACTTATCCCTTTACAAGCTTTATTGTCTATATGCACTATTAATATAATTAAATTTTAATCATTTTAAAAATAAAATGGGGGGGGGGGGTCCTGTAAGTAAACCTACACAATGACTACATGTTTTTGTCTAATGTTTTGACAATTTTTGACTTCTAACAAGATGTTTTAATAAATGATCTTCAAAACAAAACGCACAAATTAAAACATGCAATTGTCCAAACCTTGATGTTTAAAAAGATTGAAGAGTTTTTGAATGAAAAACAAGAATCCTGTAATTATTTTCTCAGCTTCATATCATTGCAAACCTGTATGAAATTGTTGTTTGACTCAGCACGCCTTAAGTAATATAAAGAGACCACACTAATAATTATAGACCAAAACATTCAAAAGTTATTAACAAGTAGGTGTTAATAACTGGTGGCACTGCGATGAATCCACATGCTCCCTCAGGTCATGCCTGCATGCTCCTCACCAAATTTGTGTTGATCAGATTGGCTGATCAAAACTCTCACTTTTTGTCAAGGCTGTCTCTAGATGACACTGAGAAAAGTATTTGTGGACATCTGTGATATTGAGAAGGGTTTGTTTTCCCCCTTATGAGTCATAAGGGGGAGTCATAAGTGCCAGTGCACATAATCGTCTAATTTTAACCATTTAGTGATTTTAAAATATATTGTGCTATAATTGTAATGAACTGTCTTTTTTTTTGTTGTGTGTAAAGCTGCTTAAAAAATATTTAAGCAAAACATGCTAAAAATCATAGTAGATATACCAATATACTTAAATATGTTATACCTTTTACCGTTGTGTTAGAGAATGTCAGACCCAAAGTATATTAAACCATACACTTTTCAGGCCAGGCTTTGTCAAGCCAATATGCAGTTTGTTGTCAAACTTTACCATCTATTTTTTTGAGACCTCAATATTTCCCCTTAACAGCTTAGCTGTTCCTTTAAGTTCTGTTGTTGCTATAATGTCGTCAGTAACAGTTTCACCTTTAAAGAATTAAGGGACCAGCACAGCTCCTTTAAGCCACGATCAAAACCTGATTCCTTTGAATTGTTAATTCTTCACTTCCATTTCTGTAGCTCTGCTGGTAGAGCATTGTATTAGCAGTGCAAAGGTTGTGAGTTCAATCTCAGGGAATGCAAGTGGTGATTAAAAATGTATACCTTGAATTCACTGTAAGCATAATGCTAATTTGTTAAAACGTGTTAGCATCATGCTAAAATGTGCTTGTGTCATGCTATCTGATATTGTGTGTGACTTGACATGTGATTATGTGTGTGTGTGTGTTTTAGTCGTCTACAGTTGCTTATGCAGTCTCTGGGGCCATGGGCCCTGCGTAATGGTAATCGGGCCCGCTGTGTTCTCAGCATTTTCTATGAACGCAGATGGGAACAGAACCTTCAAGACCTCAGACAGGAATTAAACATTGAGCCACCACCACTCATTCTGATTCCAGCTAGCAAGAATACATCCAAGAACTAGTACACTAACCTTTTCTTTTAACCAATATAACTGAGATAAGTTTTAAATGTGAGGGGAAGCCCCACAAGTAAGTAGTACATCCTACTAAAAGCAAAGACCATCATGTTTTTAATTTCCTGCTTCCTGCTAACACAAGATATGTTGTACAAAAATAAATGATTCTGTGAGACCATTGTCAGTATGTATGTTTCTATAAGAGTAAATACAGTGTGGTTTTGTCAAAAAATATTGAGGAAGAAAAGTGTTGTGCTTTTTATATGACTACACATGTAGTCATACGTGTATTTCCCCTGGACCTTTAGCCAGCTAACTGAAATGGTGATTGTATATTTTTCTTGATAATTGAAGATACTGGTTCACTGCTGTGACAAATACACAGTTTTTTAACACATCTGAAATGCTGATGATCTGATCATCTGAAAATACAATTCTAAGGGAGAGTTTATTATCTTGTATATAATAAAGTCGTGTTGTATTATTTCTATCATTGTCAATTTGTATGTATGCAAGGTGCCATACAGTCAAACATAATGGCATACAGTGATGTCCAAAAAAAAATTAAATATAAAAACAAAAATTTTAAAATGTGAAATTATGACACTTCCTAACTGTTAGAAAAGAATGTGTATATTACACATTTCATGGATGACAGCAGCATCATTTGCCTTTGGAAACACTAAAACAAATGAAATGTTATATAGAGTTGTATGTTAAAGTGAATTTGTTTCTTTACATTTAGCTTTATTTTGCCTTACACTTCTCATTAACGAGTGGTCTACGCAGCTGCTGTGAACCAGGGAATATTAGGTTCTGCCCTTTGTTGCCCTCTAGTGGAGTGGATGTAGATGAACGTGAAGGTGTTTTAGTACATTTGTTTTTATTTAAACTTATTGAACACAACCAAATTACCAAAGTGACATGTTCAATGTGTTTTTCCACTAATGTGGACATTAGTTTTTTTTGTGTATAAGTGTATAATTTATGTCTCCAGAATCAGCATTTTGTTTTTTTAAACATATTATATATATTAACATAACCTTAAATAGAAAGCAATATTTTAACATTAAAATTACATGCTTTACTGTTTTCCAAATCACAAGATGTTTTAGATATTGATGAACATACAACCTTAAGTATGTTTCTTTTTTGTTAATGGCTATAGTAAAACCAGTTGTGATGCTGCTTTTAAATAACTAAGCTATGGTGCTCATATTACAATGTGTCTATTTTCTGATTACAAATAGCAAGTTACAAATAGTGCACACAAAAACTTTATGAACTTTGTGATACATCCAAGATTGTATTTCTACTTTTGGAATTATGTGTAAAATGCATCTGTAAGCAAAATTACAGGTTTAAAGGCTTAATTCATACTTTTCAACAAACAGAAAATGCCAATATTGCATTTTGTTAAATTACATAGCAATTTACAGTTTACTAAGTAATTAGGTAGCACAACATTTGCTACCTAATTACAACATATTAGTTATTTCCTGCTGATGGAAAATATTCAAATACACCCTTGTGATGGTCTATTAACATATAGGCATATGTATACAACTAGCTCTGAAAGAGATCGAGAATTATTTTGAAACTGTTTTCCAATAATTAAAAACTCTAAAAATGTCACTGATGAAAACATCCTGAGCTTTCATTTAGATAAAAAATGACTGGTGTGTAAAAATAACAACATTTGCTTCTAACAAAACAATATGATTAAGATTGTCACACTTTTTCTTGTGACGTATTGGTCCTTAATGGCATTGAAAATGTAAAATTTTTAGCAGTCATACTAGAGAAACAATCTGATTGGCCACAGGGCAGGCAGCCAGCAGAGGTGAAAGCATGCTTTACTACCTGCAGCACAGAGTTTGCATGTGTGTTTTATACTTGCAGTGTGTATTCACTTCTCTCCACTAATGGGATAAATGCAGAGGTCACATTTCAGATATGGGTTACCATATCTGACAAAATCATGTCACTTTCACTACTGCTATTCCAACATTACATGCCAAGTGTCCATCGCAATGGGAACACACTATAATTTTGTGTTGTTGCCCAGCCAGACAAGCAATGTTATAGCATATGTTCACTTTAAAAGTCGTGCTCGTGCCCACATAAAGTACTAGCTGTGGAAATTGTATCTTTTTTAGGTTTGGCCTGAATAAAAGAAGACGGACACATGAGATGTTGTTGAGAACAAGAAAATGACCAGGGTGGAAAGAGACAGTAACGGGACATCTACACTGATTTTAACAAGTGTCATTAATAAGATTAAAATTTCTACTCTGACATGTAAATTGTTTACTGTTACAACTGATGTGTAATTTTACAACTGTAAACATTTTACAGAAAATGGCAATGAATAGACTGGAAAACAAAAAAACATAGATTTTCCAAATTGTTTAAATTTTTTATCTATTTCTATTTTAATGTGGAAATGGTCTGTGAAATTGAGCTGTACATGCTGTAAAAAAGTACATGTAAAACATATTTCCCCTGTAAAAATGACTAATTCATTAATAATAATTACCTAAAAACTCTTAAAACAATGGAATTAATTTTATACCAAAATAAATGCAAAAGTTTAATGAAACGAAATAAATAATTTGAAAGAAAAACACTGTGAAAATATAAACAATAATCTCAATCGCAAAAGTGTAGCATGGTTTTTAAACAAACAATTATTAAAAAAAACAATTGCTTGTAGTCTTTAACTTATTTTTCACAAGTCAGAGATTTCGTTTACAGGTTCACATTTCTCGATTTTGCTTTCACAGTTTTTGCTTTCAGTAATCATATCTACATTCAAAATTCTGGCACAAACTTTGTGTGCAGGCGGAGCTTAACTGTGCTTTACTTTTATTGGCTAGCAATATTTTGATGGACAGCTCTCTAGACTTAAGCGACCTGTATAGTTGTAGTGTCTGTTAGCAGGGTTGCCAACTGTCACACATTGAATACCAAAAAATGGTATTACATGTTTGTCTTTAAAAAAATGATGTATTTTGTGTGTTTATGAAATGACACAGTTATGTGCAAAATTTAGACAAATTCATTTTATTAATTATTAATAAAACGTCTTTCTAAAGACATCTGTCACAAAAATGTGTTTTGCTGAGCAGTATTTGTAAAATGTAAGACATTTGTACATGCATTGACCATGAGCTTAAAAACTGATAATCACCTTGTTAATAATTTTGGGGCATCTTACACTAAATTGTTAAAAAGACCCTTACCAAAAGTACTTTGGTAGTCACTGTACTGCATTGTGGTAAAAATATGCATTTTTTTCAGTGTCCCACACGAGGACTAATATGTGTACCTTGAATTCACTGTAAGTCGCTTTGGATAAAAGCGTCTGCCAAATGAATAAATGTAAATGTAAAACCTTTACAGATCACAAGGGCAACAACCGGAGCATTCACACACATCTATACAAGAATTTGAAAGACACATTAACAACAAATGGTCTCCTTTAGAGAATGGGCCCAGCATTCACTTAAAACAAGGCATGTTTTTAATAGAAAATTCATTTTTTAATATATTTTTTAAAAAAATACCTTTCTAAACCTTTCTAAATCTCTTAAACGTAATACGTACATTTATTAGAACCAAAGCTGCCAATTTAATTTATTTTGCGCGCATCCCAAAACGAATTAAAATGTAATGAAACTTATTATTAATTAGATTCATAATTTCATGTTACTATGATTCCGTTATGTACTTCCGGTAGAGGGTATTACATTACCAATGTTTTTCACAAGCTTTCGTACCACTAAGCAACATTTCGCGCTAAAATGTCATGTTTTATTTACGTAACAAAAGGGTGTGGTCAAGATAACGGGAGGGACTTGCTCCGTACCTCAGCTTTCGGATTGGACAGAATGGTTAAACACGTTTGCGTTCATAGTTTGTACATTGATAAGAGAAAAGACGCAATATGCCGAACTATAACTCTTATTGGACGAAACGCTGTCAGTCGTCCTTGAGGATCAGACGTTTTTAGTACCCCCTGGCGGCCGCCAGGTTTTCCCAACCTCTCACAGCGGTGCATCGCGGAGGTTTGGGAGCGGGTGGGGAAGATTCGGCTTTCCCTATTACGCTACGAATTTGTAGTCGGGGTTGGGTTGACCGTGTCGATTTTAAAATTCATACCATCGCATCTGGTCTCCCATCTCAGCTCCGATCTGACATCCCCCCAATGTCGGATTTCAAGCTTGGGATCGTTCGGCTTGGCCGTGTGGCCGGGAAGGTAAGCAGAATCCTAGTACTACCATGTGCGACGCTAGGCAAAATGCGCCTCTTTGCAGAATTAACTGTTAGGTGGCTTGCTTGTAGGAGGATATATAATTATTGTATATAATAGTCGTCGAATTGAAAGGTTTAGTGGTTAAAACTGGTCAGCTCATCAGCCGAATATGTTTAGTCGCTTTTGAGCCGCCTACTTTTGATCTGTTGGTACAGCTAGTAAGGCTACAACGCTACTAGACCGCTCGGCAGAGAGTTCATTTAAAGAAGAAAATGCGAAAGTTTTATATTCTTGTTCACGCGACATTTGCATTTGGCAGAAGAATGATGCGTTTTTCGATGTTTGATCTTTTATGACACTGGCATCCAATATGGTTCAGATGTCTGAAAATGCCTCAACCAGGAACAGTTTGCAGCGTGGTTCAAAACCGGCATGTTGGGGAGCATTAGCACCGTCCTAGCTTGAATTATCTGTCTACACAAATTAAATCAAGGAGCACTTATTATCAGTCATCATAGATATAACCTCGTAAAATACGTTCAGTCTGATAAAGGAGCTTTTTTTGTTATTTTTGGGTTTTCTTTGCGTCATCTAAATGGTGAGATCGGACAAATCCACGCCGTCTCTGGATGCCAGGCTGCTCATGCCATGACACCAAAGGCCACCCAGTAAACAAATATCAGCTGGGGTTAAACAATAGGTGTATAAGACTAATGATCCCCACGTTATGTTGTCATATCATTTAATGAAGATTATATTGGTCACATGTTTAAGATATTTTAAGGTATTTGTCCACGTTATTTTGCAGTAGTAGTAATGTACCAGATACTGCTTTTAGCGATTATTGTTGAAATGTCAGGTTTAAAACGACTCTACCACCCAAGACGCATTCATAAATGATAATAAAAACGGCTCTGTGACAAACGTTTGCTGCTTTAGGACGGTTCTACTTGTTTATTCGGTCCGTTGCAATCAACGAGGCGTGTTTGGCGAAACCTGTTTGGAAACGAGCTCTGTTTTATAGCGCAGCCTTCAGAAAAGACTGACCATATCATGGATGACAATAATTGTTGTCTTACAATCTATTAACATACTTTTTGTTTCCAGATAAAGTACACTTTGATTGATGAGCAGGACATACCATTAGTGGAAAACTATGCCTTTGAGGTGAGAACCTTTTTAATAATTTCTGTGTGTATTGTTGTGTCCATGGAGTGTTTGAAGTTTGAAGTTTGTTTGAAGTTGTTTGTGCATATATGTTGGTGTTTGTGTGTTTTATTTATTAATGATCACAATTGAGTCATTGTGTAGATTTTAACTGTGGGTACAAGAAAGTAATAATATAGCTGCAAAAAGCGTGAATGGTCGTAGCACTCCAGCACCATTGTCACTAAGACCTTCTATGAAAATAATGCACCGTGAGCACTTGGATTAAACTTTGTAAACAGTGGAGTGTTTACAGTCTATTTTATGGGATGTGTTCAGTTTGTGGCACTATGACTGCAACTCACAATAGCCACAGCCATTGTGATCAGTCCACAACACCAAATATATTTCCCACAAGCAGAATTTATGGAACACTTCCTTATGGATTTAATGTAATAAATTGTTTGCCTCGCCATAGAAAGACCACAGGACAAATGCAACAATTCAACAGATACCAACAGTTTAACAGATACAATATCTCTTTTTCTGAGCATACGTGCAATTACTTTATTTAAAAAAGCCCTCTTAAATTGAGCTGTTTTAAGTGACGCATTTCTGCCTATTGGTAATCTATGTTTTCAGTCCCTAGAATCAAACATACAGCTTAAGTTTGAACTAAATCACTCAATGCACAAATAGCAAATGAGACGCTTCCTGTTGACATTTATTTACTGCTGTTTGGTGCCATAACATGACAATACTGTTCGATAAATCAAAAATCCAGTTTGATATGGCAATATTTGCCAAATTATAACAATCCCATAAATAGCATAGGAGCAGTATTTAAAAACGCAGACCCTGGAGTAAAAAAAATGCATATACAATCCAAAATTCCATATACAAGACTTCATGTTGAATGAAGGTAATAATTGTTTTTTTCCTCAAAGTTTCTCTGGCTTGATGAGCGTAATATATATACCATGTAACAAGATGGGTGACTGTAGGCAAAACTAACCCCATAGCTTTAGACAAAAAGGGGCACTACAATGCCCCCCCCCCCCCCATCCAGGTCTAAACTTTTGCTCACACCTAACGGCTTCAAGTTCCTCTAGTGTTAATATCAAATGTAATAGATTACCATGACAACAATATAACACAAATCCTTTTAGCACATTACATCTCTGCCATGTCGCTACGTTATTCTCATCAAGTCTGATGTGACTTTGCCAAATGTAATTTGTAATATGTATGACTTTTAATGTTTGTGACACTTCCCTGTTGATGGTGCCATAATGTGACTCAATAGTCATACCAATGTATAATTGCAAATAGGTATGGCAAACGAGAAGTAGCTAATAGTTTAAAGCCTCAAAAGTCCCAACTTTGAATCTTCTATGTCCTGGCACGATGCTCACCAAGTTTGGTGTTACGTGAAATCTTTAGGAGTGACATGTCAAACATTAAAACTATGTTCAGGTGTATTTATAACATTACACGCTTATAACATTCAATTTGGTACAGGTAGGCTGTTAAGCGTGGGTAAATGGTGGATAAATTGACATGGGGGCTCTGTAGCCCCACCTTTGACTACAGTGGGATCAGTTTTACCAAGAATCACCAGACATGGTTACATGTATTGTTCTGTAAAATTGGACAAGTTCTGAATGGATTGTGGGTATCTTCTGCATGCATTGAGTAGTTTACCTCAAACTTCGGAAATATGTTTGGTGATGTGGGCTTTTCACAACAATGTGATTGCAGTGGTGTTAATGAATTGTGACTATGGCAGCACCAACTATGCCACTTAAAATTTACTTTAAATACTGCATAATTATTTACCAAGTCAAATGCCAGTGCCCAACATGCTGTGGATTAAGAGAAACCCTTGTGGCGATAATAGGCACAATTACTACAGTGGCATCACTGGTTGAAGCTAAGGTTTTAATCAATCATTTCTGAAAAAGGGACTGAAATATAAAGTGTTTGAAGAAGAATTTCTCTTTTCAGGCACGCATGGAAGTTGATGCAGATGGGAATGGAGCAAAAATCTTTGCTTATGCCTTTGATATAGGCAAGGGCAGGTGGGCAGGTCGACCGCTCCATGAGTTACTCTGGTGAGTATATATTTTCACTGTTTTTAAAATTATTTCCTTTGTGGAAATGGTTTGGAATTTTTACATTTATGTTTGTATGTGTACAGTAACGGATTCTGTGTCCTTGTTCATAGGGAAAAGCACAGAGGAGGCATTGCTCCAAGTTTCCAAGTAGTTCATATAAACTCAGTCACAGTGGATAACCGTCTAGACAACTTGCGCCTAGTTCCTGTGGGATGGAGTCCCAAAGCAGAAGAGCTTTCCAGTAAACAAAGGTAATTTTAATGTTTTCTCTATATAAATCCTAAACCTGTTTTAAAAAGTTAATTCAAATTAAGAACACTTATTTTCTCAGTAGTGTACTTACTTCAGACAAACACTCTGGCATCTTGGCATCTTATTTTGACAAGCATTGCTGTTTCTGTTTCTCTCAACCTGTTCTGTAAGATAATTTAGAATTTATGAACCATGTCCTCTGTAGAGAGCAGTCGTTGTACTGGCTGGCCATTCAACAGGTTCCTGCGGACCCAGTGGAGGAGCAATATCTGGAGCTGAGTCGTACACGTTACTACAATGCCAATGGAGAGCTGGTGGAAGAGGAGGAGTGCTCGTGCACCTACTATGAGTGTCACTACCCCCCATGCTCGCTCATTGAGAGGAGGGTTAGTATGGCTTAGAATAAGGAGACATTTTGTATTGAGTACTGGTCATGCTGTGTATGGCGTAACACTCAAAACGAATTGTAATAATATACCCCTACTCATTTGAGACATATGAAATCTAAATGTCTTTCATATTTTTGTGCCTTTTCAGCTTCGAGAGTTCAACATCTGTGGCCGATGCCAGGTGGCACGCTACTGTGGCTCGCAATGCCAACAGAGGGATTGGCCGGCCCATAAGAAACAATGCCGTGAGCGTAAACGAGTCCTGGCATTGGAGTCCGAGCCAGAGCGATGATCTCCTCAACCCCAGTTTCCAGAAAGGGGGTTAAAGGGGTTTGGGGTGAAACTTGGGTTGAAATGCAAAAACTGAGGATAAGGGAAAACTTGCTTTTCTGAACTTTGACATCTCCACAGTTATGGGGATTATGGGAAATTGAGTCGTTTTCTTGTTTTTGTTCAGAGGAGGTCTTAAAGACTCCACTTGCTGCTATGGATGTGTGTTTAATGAAGAAAACACCATGCCGTCATAACTTTCTGTGGACTGCAAGTATTGACAGTCATGCACTTGCTTGTCCCATCCATCCACCTTTCATGAAGTATTAGCCACTGGTATCGAGGGACAAATCTGCTGTACAACTAAAGGATGGAATACAGACCTCTTCACTGTACTACCCATTTCCTTCCTTCCCTGGTTGGACTTATTGTGCACATAACCAAGAAGTCACCCACCTGCCATACCTTTTACAAGTATACAGCCGATAGCTGTGCAAAACCACACCACAAGTATTGTGTGTGCAATGCCGTTATTGACTAAAGACATGGTTGAATATTTCCTTTGTTTACTCTTTCCACTCTTATAACGTTTAGTTTTGCTTTCCGTAAAAGGCACTCAGTTTAGAGGGATGTCCTGGGAAAACTTGAAAACCCACACAGAAAGTTGACTCTGATTAATGTCAACAATGTGTACTTGGATGTCTAAAGTTGTAATTTGGGTCCCAGTCATTCAATGATTAGTCTCCTGTTTGTCTTAAACTCTGTCAAAATGAGTATAACTTATAAATTTTGTTTTACTTTTTTAAGCAATCAGTCAATGATTTAAAAAAAGTGCACACATGTTCCAAGTGTGTCTTCCTCTTATGTCAAGGGCAACTCTACCAAACTGTGATGTGCACATACGTATACAAAGTAAAACAGATACATGTGATTTTTGTGTGTGTGTATTCTGAATAATTTATCTGGTTGGGTTGAACACTGTGCACTAAATAGCCACATTTTGATCCTCACTCTTTCTGAGAAATTGGAGCTTTGGGTAAGTTGGGTGTCTTATATTTTTTTTCAAGCTATTATCAAACAAACATGAAATGCATAAATATGTGAATGGACAAAGTTTGTGATAACTGACCATTTATTGTCACTGTAAAATGTAAGAATAAAAAAAAATCTGAAGTGCGTAGAAGTTTATTTGGTTGTAAAGTGTCTAGGGAATGTTAAAACAATTCTAAGGCCCATGCACTTTGGGGGCCCCCAGAGATCTGCTTTATTAGGTGAATGGGTGTTGTAGGGAGCCCAACCTAATGTACTTTAATTCTATTAATATTAGTGAACATGGTTTACCTACTAAAAATCATGTAGCCCATACATATAGGAAACTCATGCAAGGCAAATCTGATGACACATTCCATATGAAAAGAAATTGGGAGTTAGAGTTAAATATTATAATAGAGGACAAGATATGGACGCATATATGTGATAAAATAATTGTGGACTTAGTTGAAATCTGATGTTCTAACAGACCTGGGCACTAATAAAACATATCTAATATAAAAAGATACAAAGTAAATAAATACAATAGAGTGATTGTGTTAGGTAGAAAAATATACAGCCGGTTGTGTTTGGAAAACACACTAATAATACAGGCATTACAATGGTAATGATAATAACAACAATGACAGTAACAATAATAGCAGCAATGAATAGCAGCATTGAAATGTGCAAATATAGCAAGCAGTATTTAAGAGTCCTACAGTGAGAAAACGTTGTTGAGAGACTGTCTTGCCTGAGTGAAGAAACTCCTCCTTAGTCTCTCAGTGTTGGTCTTCAGGGAGCGAAAACGCCTCCCTGACCTCAACAGTGTGAAGAGACCATGATCTCACCAGAAAAGGTGTTTGATAATCTTAGACATTTTACATTTGATAACCAGATTAGATAGATAAAGTCCTAAAAGAAAGTCTTAATACTCTGATGGCGTTGTTTTCTGGGACCATGTCAGGATGTTTTCTTCGAAGCACATAATATAACATAACATAACATATAACATAACATAACAACATAACATGTTAAAGAGGTGGTTTTGTTAAAGAGGTATTTGGGTAGTTGAAGGGACTTAAAGGGACTTTTGTTGTTTTATTACACTAAAAATCTTTTTTTGTTCTTTTGTCTTTTTATCCAAGACATTTGATTACTTTAATTAGTATATTTGACTAAAAATAGGATTTGATACATTGAGGCTTGGTATCTATATGCAATCTGTGTTGTTATTAACAATTGGAACCGTAATTGTTAAATATTAACAATTGGAACCGTATTGTTGTATTAACAATATTTTTTACCAATAAGTTCACGTGATATGTGAACCGGAACCTTCCCACCTTAAAAAGGTAAAAATATGAGACAGATATAGTTATTTACACAGGTCCCCTTTTTTATAAACATATCTTGATATGTTTAAAGCGTCAAAATAGCGGCGCATCCAACATTTCAAGCAGTAAACATCATCTTTGGCTCCCTCTGCTGGTAGATCGTTTATCTCATTTTTAGACACTAGAACTTTGTCGTATTTACTTGTAAGTGCTACGAGGAACCTGATTGTGTGACATTTTTAAAGCAGTGAATCCGCTTCCACCTCTCTGACCGCTGGTCACTTACATCCACCATCCTGGTGGAAAGATAAAGATCAAGGGGTTTAAAACAGACGAAAGCATATGACATAATAAGGTACAATTGGCATACCTGAATATGAAACTCTGTTGGTAAAAAGGTATTCAGGGATGCCTGGTGTGGTCACACTGAACCTGAAAACATCTTGCTGGGTTGAAATATGGGAGCAATCAGCAATGCGACCCAGTAAATTTAGATAGTTAACATTCACCTGTTAACAAACAAGGGGAATTTTCACAGATCTAAAAATCTCTATTGGTCTAAAAAAGGTTTTGCTACTGAACTTGCATAATGTTTATACAAGCTTTTGTATAAATTTGTTATACTGGACAAAAATATAAAACACATAGCTTAGGTAAGTTGTTGTTTGAAATAATTCAAATTAATAATGAAAATGTTGATACATTAATTTCATATTGAAATCTCAAAATATGATGACTTTGATTGCATACTTCAGTAATTGCACAGTGCAACGATGTTGGGATTTCCCTCTCAGTGAGACACATTTTAAATTGAGGAGACATCTCTGAGATTACTGGGTCTTTTTTAATAAGAAAAAAAATCTGTGATGATTTTAATACTAAGGGAAACAATGAAGATTAAAGAAATCTTGTTTATACTAATACTGTTTTGTGGTCTTCCGCTCATATCATTCCTGAATTCATGGGTCAAAATTTCTGCATTGAAAAAAATGGGTTTGCCCTCATGTCTATCTGCAAGTATGTTTATATGTGGGTATTTATTTCTGTATGTGTGTGTCTGTGTAGACAGCAAGGCAGTAAAATTATAAAATTAATTTCATACTATGGAGGGGTGATTTTATTAAACCTTGGGCTTAGCCAAGTAGATTGTATTTCTCTTGGTATCTGCTTGCTTGACTTCATGGCAAAGTTATTGCGTGGCCTCCATATATATCAGATGTCATTAACAAGTTTTATATGAACAGTGTTTTCAGAAAGTATTCAAACCCTCATAATTTTGTCACCTAATACAACAATTAAGAATTTATGTTCTCAATCCACACTTTGTACACAATAATGACAAAATAAAAATGGAATTTTAGAAATTCTGAAAACTTTATTTAAAACAGAAATTTTACATTTGCAAAAATATTTAGACCAACTTGATTGAATGGAGTCCACCTGTGGTAAGCCTCACAACAGACACTGTTTATCAGAACAAAAACCAAGCCAAGAGGACAAAGGAACTGTCTGTAGAGGACACAGACAGGATTGTTCCAAGCCACATATCTGGGCAGGGCTACAAAAACTGCTGCAATGAAGGTTACCAAGGTCATAATGGTCTTTATAATTCTCAAATGGAAGAAGTCTGGCACAACCTGCACTCCCTCAACAGCTGGTTACCTGGGAAAATCATGGGATAATCACCTGGGATAATTTAACTTGTATGTTAATTGAAAACTAACCTAAGTATTAACACAATACTTTGTTAATAAGTCGAATGTGTTTTCTTTAAGTCAGGAATCACAAACCAATTCACTTAATGATTTGGACTTCTTGACGCAGCATGTTTGTTTAAAATGTATGCTATGTTAAAAATAAATGTGTAAAAGACGCCACCTTAACTAAATTTGATCTTTAGAAAGGGTTCTTAATGTTCTTGCAGACAATCAAAACAGTTTTTGTGATAAGTACATAATCAGTTCTTTGTGAATGATACCAGATCACTACCAGGAGTTTCAGGAAGGACTGCGATAGACTAGCCTTAAATCTAGGGTGTTTCATGCCTATTGCTTAGATGCTTGAATTTGTTTCAGCCCTCCCACAACCCTACAGCGTACAAGTTTGGAGAATTAACAGATTTTATTTCAATTTATTTTGTTTCACCACTGTAGGCATTATTAACATGAACTTTGTTTGTTCTACAAAAACTACAATATTTGGCAGTTGCTAAGAACGCTAACATAAAACAGACTGCATTAAAGTAATTTCCTTGTACTGTTTCAGTTTCTGTGAACTAGCCAGAGGCATTTTAAAGTGTTTTAGGATGTATCTACTACATCCTTAAGGGGCATGCACCAGCTTTCCAACTGTGTCATTAAACACTCCTTCACTTAAAACACCTCCCATTTATAAATGTATTCCTGCCTTATAGAATGAAAATTAATTCCAAAAGCATTAACGCTTAAAAACAAACAGCACACCAAACATGCCACACACATTGGTTTAGTAAAAGGTGGCACAGACTTTATTTTTTTTTTTAGATTTGCAGCGCAACATTCTACAAAGTCACCAAAAGGGACAGACAGAGAAAGATATTAGAACATGGAAGACACTTGCCACACATTTTTTACAGAGACGCATCCGTTTCCCTCCAACTGTGAAAGGAGTCTAGAAAGATCCAACTAAAATAGTAAAAATGTTTACAAACAGACCTACAAAACAAGCACCAGCCAAGATTAAATGGATCACAATGTGAATGGAGTACAACAAATCCATCACCTGAAGTTGTCAATCTTAAAAGCAGGTTAAAAAACTAGCAATTAATAAAAGAAAGGAATCAAGTGTTTTTTCCACCCCAAAAACTTCATGTTTTCTAAATCAAAATAGATGTTTATCTTTTAAATAAAACTGATATTAAAGAATAAAATGAATATTTACAAAAAACTCATCAAAATGAAAGGACAAATTCATTGGCAAAGAACGATTAAGATTACATTCTGCATGTTGCACAGACTAGCCATGCAGCTTTGGTAAAACTAACTGTGGACTTTACAAATGGTCGCCCTTGATATAAAAAAAATTGTACAATCATTAATGGAAAAACTCATGCAAGAACTGAAAGAAAATGTTAAAGGAAAAAAAGAACACTTTTCCCTCCAATGTTTTGTTTTAACAGTTGTTGGGAGAAATGACTGAGAGCACATTTACCCAAGAAGCTGAGGAATACAGACTCTCAAAACAGGATGAAGTGAATGGTATGGCAGTTTGGCTTCAATCTACACCCTCCTAGAAGAACCGACCGGAATACTGCTTCACGCTGAAAGAGGAAATGAAATAGTTGAGACCACAAAACTTTAACTGTCATTGTGCTAGGAAGTTTAAACCAATGGCCAAAACATTTTAAATTGTGACTAAATAACATGTTTTATTTATACTGATAGTAGTACACAACAAGCATTGAAGTTAACATGAAAAACATTCTGTAAAGTAATGCATTTCCAAGTAATACAGGGAAAAATTGGAATCTTTTTTTGTTTGTTGTAAATTTATTGGATTGGCTTCATTCTGGTTTATAAAAGAATTCCTAAGTTTAAGCAGACCTAGATGTAACTTTGCAGTACATTCCATAAGACTACCATCATCCTGCAACACTGAAGACACATTTGCATTTTGATGTATCCCAAAGTAAATTAAACTCTTGCAGCTCTATAATTATTTTATTCATTACTTCATTAAATATTGGCAAGAAAAACTGTTACCCAAAAACAATATCTGTTTGTCCTACATGGCCTAATTTAAACAATTAAATTTAACAAGCTAATGCAGTTCAAAAACATACTAACATTCATGCAATGTTACTGAAAGGAACCAGGTCTGTATTTTACCGTTTTAACTCAAACAGGCAAGCATGTTACAGTAGAAAAGGCTGGTTTATGCTTCACTTGTTGCAGGGATTGTTGCTTTGGTTAATATTAGTTAAAATATAAGCTTAGAGTTATAGGAGTGTAAACAGAGTATAAACCAGTTTTGACATGCAACCTTAGGGCTGGGCGATATGACCAAAAAAATTATCACGATATAATAGTTTATATTGATCAGTATCGATAATTATTGACATTTTTAACTTTATTTTATTTTTTTTAAAGACAAGTATAAAAGTTTACATTTAACCAGTTTTTTTTATTTATCCACATTATTAAGACAAATTATATTAGTTTTAGCAGTCAAAAACTTGTAAACAAAAGTTTCTTTTTTTGTCTTGAAACATTAAGTGTTAAAAACACAATAGCGCATATGTATTAAGTGACGTGGCTCTCACTATATTCGCCCGCTGTCAGTGGTGATGCAGACTTGGTTGTTTTCATTCAGAC
>JBAJNP010008092.1:0-20997 GCA_036877545.1 Yasuhikotakia modesta | reverse complement strand
TGTGTGTGTGTGTGTGTGTGTGTGTGTGTACACAGTCCAGCACAATTATAGTGTTGTGATACGTGTACCTCACATTCACAACCGCAGGTGCTGTCTGGGGTTGGGGATTACCCAGGTCCAAATTGACTGATTATCCAGATAAAGCACAACCAGCTTTTATGTAGTGTTTTGCTCGTTTCTCGCTAGTATGTGCTTTATTTTCCATCTGACCTCCTCTGAAACTGAGCTACAGTCAACAGAACATCCAGCTTGTCTTAAATGAGTTTTTATCTCTTAAAATGCTGCAGGATCAGAATGAAGCAGTAGTTATATTGTGCTTCCAGTCCCAGATATGTGACTATTATAGCGTTAAAGCCTGAGCTAAAGCCTTTATCACCTCCATAGCTTTCCTCCAGAATAAGGCTTTTAGTTAGATCCTGTCTGTGACCAATCAGAAATCATCACCAGCTTCTGTTGCTGTTAAAAGCTGTTGTGATTATGAATCCTATTCAGACGGTATTCAAATTTACAGTGTTGATTTACTCTCCACAAATCACAGACTCAATTTACATATTTACACAGTTACTTATGTATTAATTGAGATTAGCTCCATTCACTAGATGGTTTAATGTGTTTTTCATGTGTGTGTGTGTGTGTGTGTGTGTGCGCGTGCGTGGCGGGGGGTTAAAATATATTAAACATACAACAACAAAAATGTTGTTCTTTAGAAGCAACATTACCGTAATACTGACTATTAGACTCAGTAATACTGAGGTAATAATTTATAATGGCTCAGCCAATCAAAATATTTTCATTTTTGAACATTTTTCACATATTAACAAGTGTCACGCTCAAGACCTCAATCAATCTGTCCCTGCCCCTCATATTTCCTCCAAGTATATTTGCATATTTTAATTTTACAACATAATGTGATTCTTATTACTGTTTGGTCAGGTCCCAAAAGCCCATATCGGCCTGTGTGTTCACAAAATAATGTTTTCTCAACCCCTGATGCGCCGGCCCCTATTTTTCCGCTCCACTTAAACGTTTAACTCGATTTTCTTTCTGGTTTTGTGTCTCAGGGGGTTTGATGTAAATTGGAGAGAATCTGAACACTTGAACAGTCAGTCCGGGCGTCCAGCCTAATGAATGTGGCCTGGGTCACCTCAGCACCTCTCTTTGTCTCTTTTCTCTTTATGCCCTCTTTCTTTAGAAACCCATCTTTTTGTCTTCTCACCCTGAATGCTGTTTCTCATCCTCCAATTTTTGTCTAAACACGCATTCTGTCCCTCCTTGTTCATTTTTATACATTTATCTCATTCATAATACACATCCCAGAGAAAGAAGAGCCATTAAACTAGTGGTTTCCTGTCCTCTGTAGACTTGGCCCACATTTCCAGCTTCCTGTCAGATGTAATAATGTAGTAATGTTCTTACATTAGCATGTTTTAGTTAGAACGTGCCCGTCAGCCTTAGCTGGGCTTAACTGGGGCTTGTGTAATTCATAAGCAACTAATCTGTGTGTGGAAAACTGTGTCGGCCTAATTTCACAGTGAGGAATAGGTTGTTTAGTTGTGTTTACAGTATTTGACTGGTGAATATGATGATGATTCTGGCCCTCTGAGCTACTTCACTGGAAACTAGGAAAATGTAATATTCATAATGATGTCAGAAATGTGTAGTTAATTATAAGCTTTTTCTCTGATCTTATTGAATTTCTTCGCAAATACTGTTTCTGAAACGCTCCAAACTGAAACTTCTATAGGAACATTTTGTAATGATTTCCCTAGTATGTCCATTAAGCATTAAAAACTTTGGTATTTTGGTTAAATGGTATTTTGAATGTTCCAATAATATTTATAATATATATATAAGTTTTAAGATATTGTATTATTGTTATTGCTTTATTAGAACAATGTTTATTCAAATATTTATTAAATTCTATAACGTTTTTGAAATGTTTCAACAATTTATCAGCAATAAAATGTGATTTATAACATTGAAAATGTTCCATTAATGTTTTTAATAACTTAAAATTTTTAGAACATTAGAGAATTTTAGAATATTTCAGAGGAGCATTAGTCAGTTTTGCAGCATCCATGTTACATGTATTAGTACATGTATATTATAAATATAATATGACTACTTGTAATAGTACTGAGGGAACAAGCAATTGAATGTTTATTTCTCAAATATTTTCCTGTTGGGATTTACATGCGTCTGAGTGTTACTAAAATATCTGCTTATTCTTCTGTCAGATCTTTAATCACAGATTATTTCTCTCATCTTCAGTATTTTTCTTTCCTGCTAAACTATGTTTGCTCACACAGAAGTCATTTGTAACAGATGTCACATCTGACACACCACAATCTCTTTTATCAGGTATATAAATATCTATTTGGCTTGTATTTTTTCCTCATTGTAACTGTCAGACATGATTGTTTTTACTGCTCCATGAATGAAGCTTTCAGCTGTGCATGCATATATTTGTAGTCCAATGTTATGTAACATAACAGCGTCACACCCATAAAGAGACTGTGAGAAATTTCAAATGACAATGTGCTTGTGTCTTCCTGTCACATTTTCTGTTGTCTTTAATAATGAGCTCTTTTTAATGAGTAGTTTCTGTTTATAGAATTCGTTGTGAGATTCAGGGCCCTTTAGCCGCTGTGTCTGTGGTCACAGGTGTTTCTAAGATGATTTATTAATTTGTTTATCCAGGTTGGCTCTGTGGCTCCCGGCTGACCGTGCCAACCTTGCCGTGGGCAGAGCAGGGGGAGGGAGTTTATGGCTTTACCTGTGTGTGTGGTCTGTGTAATTATAAAGGAGACACTGACAGGTTCTGACAGTAGTCAGTTAGTTTAATTAACTGCCGTGGCCAGGAACTGTTTATGCTTTGATAGTAATGGTCTCTGGCAATCTTTGTTTTAGGTGTGTGTGCAAGTGTGTGTGTGTGTGTGTGTGTTGGTGAGAGTTGTTCCGGAACTGAATGAGTTTCTGCGCCTGAAGTGTGAGAGATTTCTTCTGTTATTACTGGCTAAGCATCGCTTTTGCTTTTCCTCAGTCTGTAAGTTGTTGAACAAACCTCAAACTGTAGGTTTTCAATTTCAATACACTACACATTCACCACCATTTGTGTTATTCAGTGTTTGAAATGAGTCAGGGCCCTTAGAATAGTAATATGCTTAAAAAACACTCAGAAAACACTAAAGTGCCTCCATAGCAACATCATGGCAACCACCCACAACACCATAACAATATAGAAGGCAGATTTTGCATAGGCTAACACCCCTATATTTTCATTATCTTTTCATTACAAGTGTGTAAATGTAATGTATGGGACTAGACATACAGTAGGTCCAAAGTCAATGATTGGTTCCTTTATCTATTTATTTCTGACATCTAATATTCTATTTACAGTCAAATAAATACTTACAAATGCATTAGCTCTGGCAGCACTGTGTGTGGGTGTATAGGCCCGCATATGTTCTATATTTCACAGTAAGTGTGACCTCACTTCCACACTGTGGGGTGAGAGATTGGAGGGCTGATAATGTCAGCAGGTGTGTGGATTACCAGAATGAGGTCTGTGATATGTGTGAGGAGAAACTAGCTGTAGAATTAGAGTGAGATATGGAACTAGATATGGTCACACAAATCTTTTTTATACCGATGTGTGAGCCTCGAACCTGTATATGGCCCCTGTGAGCAGAACAGGCCATATATATATATATATATATGGTTTTATGGTTGCTAGAAAATTGTGAACATACCAAATAGTGTTTCTGTTGAAGGTGTTCAATTTATGTTAATTTAGCAAAAATACATTTATGCTAATGGTTTGCAATACATTTAAGAAATACAAAACTGAGGCACTTTCATTAGTGGTCTTAGTTTGGACCCTACTGCACATACTGTTTACTCACTGAACTGTTGCATTGTAGGAAGTGATTCTGTAGATGCCACCGGGGAGCTGCAACTCAAATGAATAATCCATGTCAATCAGAACTGCAAAGAGCAGTAAGGGGACTAGGACAGCAGCCTTATCTTATTTTTTCTAACTCCCTTTTCCTCTTCAGTCTGTCTCTGTTATCATAAACTCATTCTTATTGCAGGTTTAATGCCCCACCCCCTTCCTCTCAGCTCCTCGCATCTGTAATCACAGTTTGAGGTCCGTCAAGATAAGAGAATAGAGAAAACAGGCTTACCTTCTATTGTGTGTGACAGAGACCATTCTTCTCATAGTAGCTTTATTCTTCTTGTTGGCAGTTAAAAATTATGATTTAAAACCAACTGAGGGGAAGCATCAACTTACCTTAAAAATAGGCTTTAGTTAAAGTTGACAATGCATGTGATTTATGAACGAAAATAAGGTTGTGATCTTAAGTATTTGATCAATATGTTGTACTATCCTAAGATTCTGTTCAGGTCTGTTTATCTTGTCTACTAGAAATTTTACATATTGAAATTTACCAATGGTAAATTGTTTAGGCCACTGTTTACAAGGTTTTGGTCAAATGTTAAATCTATAATCCATAACTTTTGTTTCTCCATTACTGTCTATGTTTAAACATAACAGTTATATTTTTTATGTGAACAGGTTTAAACTCTAAGCTGCAGGAACAAGCTACAAACCATTTGTGATCCTTAGCACCCAGACATGTGATATGTTAGCCGGAGCTCCTTTTTGTTTACGGATGTGATGTAACCACACAGACAACTGAAATCACACAACATTTCTGTCACGTTTGAAACTGGACCTGCAGCTTAAATTCTATCCAATTTTTTTAACATTTACTGTAAATCGGTGTGAAGCAAAGAAAATACTGACCTGTTATGTACTTGCTCAACAGCTAATTTTTGTTCATTTTAAACTAAAAAATAAGAATTGTTACACTTAAAGGGTAACACGTATAGTGTATAGCTCAGTTGGTAGAGCATTGTGTTAGCAGCGCAAAGGTTGTGGGTTCCCAGGGAGCACATGTACTGGTAAAAATGTTTAACTTGAATGTACTGTCTGCCAAATGCATAAAGTTAGGTGTAAAGTCTTGCAGTAACTTACAGTATGTTTTAACATTCATTCTCAGCTGATCTCTTGCCCTGTAGACATCTATTGTCAGTCCATCACTTTACACACATTTTATGTTTATTCGTAGAATGATTGAAAGTGATTTGAACTTTTGCAGAATGCAACCTATTACAAATGTGTATTTGAAAATATGTGTGAGAGGAACAGATCGGGCTGACAATGTGCTAGACACACAAGTACAACACACAGGTGGAGAATCTCGCACCTTGACTCGTTATTCTGTGTGCTTGTCTGAACACGTTCGTCGCAGCTGTATTTGAATCGTTCTAGAGTGGCAGGCAACCAGACAATGGCTTGCCGGACACGTATAGAGACTCTGTCTTCACAGAGCAGAGAGGAACTTCCTTTGAAAGTTTGCCTTCAACAAACCAGAATCCTCCGCTTGTGTCGGCTACAAACGTCACTGTGATTCCTCTGAGCTTGTTTGTTGTGTCAATGTCACCAACACCCTGAGGAGAAAAGGTGTGTTAGCTTTTGAAGCTTGTTGCTGAAAAGCATTGTGGGATAGGTTCTGTCATTTGCTAATGGGTCGCTCCACCCTTCTTCTTGCAGAGACACGCTTGTCTCTCACGGTCACTGTGGAATTATATCTGTGTGTTTCAGGTCATTCCACAGACGTCTCACTCTTGGTTTTGGGTGTGTGTGATGACGGGTGTCCCTATAAGAGCTCTTGTCTTCTGTATCTGCAGTGTGTGAATGGTTTAACACCACAGACTCTAATTGCATGTTTAGTCTGAATATAGTTGAAAGATTTACTGGTTTTTCTAACTGGTTTGATATGAGCTTAGCAGCATATAGAAACAGAAAATAGCAAAAAAAAGTGTTATTCATATTTTTATTAATTTTCATATTTTTATTTATTAAGCCGTCAACAGGGCTTATTGTTGGCTGTATTAGTAAATGACACACACAAAAACCTTTTATATGTTATTTTTTTAACGTTAAAAAGAAAAAAAATATTCCTTTCTTTCTTTTTTCTTTCTTTCCCTCAGCAGGTTATTACACACGCAGCTTTAGTTAAAACTCACTGATCTGTGTAAAACGCTCTAAATCTGTCCCTTCTAATCATGACAGCACTTCTCCACAGACTCACAGTCACCATATGCCTGAGCCACAGACACGTTACCTGAGTGACAACCAGCCTAACATGTCTGTGTTTACTTCTCACTGTTTGCTTGTTTCCATGCTTGTGACTTTATAAGCATGCTTGTCATCTTGCAATGTGCTCGCATCTGAACATGCAAGTGTTTGTGTGCATCTGTGTCTAAGCTAGACTGCAATACAATGTTTCTCTTTTCTATTGGTTCTAGAATGAGTTCTCACTAGTGATGTAATTTGATCAATAGAGCTCTAATCTGTATCATCAGCATGAAGGGACTGGTGCTGTGGCAACCTATAGCTGAAGAACTTGTGGAATGTACACACACGCAGTTAAGCCTATACTTTCTATTCATTGTGCTTAGGGTTAGTTACTCATTGGCCACAATATATAGTGGGGTTTCTGGGACAATACTAGCAATTCTTTGTGCAGCAGTGGCTCCCAGAAACTAAGTTGAGTTAAATCCCTGATCTCCACATTAGGGATCAGTACAAAGTTTCCCACGCACCCCTCCACCCCCATGCTAGGCTATACTAGCCAGGGGCAGATATGACCAGCATGGCTTTACAACATCTCAGCGATAAATCTACAGCACATTAACTGTGTTATGGATCTTGTCATTGTAGACACTGTAATTAATTTTATGTTTGTGGTAAAATAGTTGCATCACAACTTACAGTGTACTATATATGTAACAGTAACTATTTGCTTCTTGTTGTTTATTATACTAGAATAATTTGAATGCATCATGTGATGTGTACTCTGTTTGTAATATTATGTACTTTTTGTGAGTCTTCAGTACGCACGTGTGTGTCTTATCTTACAGGTTTACAGCAGGCAATTTTAAAGGAAACAGGGGGTGTCTCAAAGCTTCGGGGCAAAGACCTGGGCTGCATGCTGGCAGATACTGTTGATCCAAAGGAGGTAAAAGAGAGAGAGAGAGAAAGAAATAGGAAGAGGGGACAAGAGTGGGGGGAGGTGAGAAGAGGGGGAGGAGAAGCAAATGGAGGAAAGGGGAGGGTTGAGCATACGGGTGAGAGAGAGAGTGCACAACACACACACACCCCTTTCCGCTCTTAGTGAATAGACTCATCCTCACATGGTTGGAGAGAGTGTGCGGTGGAGTTGTGAGAAACACAGGATTACATCCAGCACTGGGAGGAAACGTTACCTGAATGAGCTGCACTCAGACATTCAAACTGCTGAAGCTTGGATACTTTATTTAGAAACAGAAGCGGACTTGTTCTCCACTCCTGAGGTATGCCAAATGTATTTCCATGCTGTATTTCACTCTCTTTTAAAGACTTATGTGCAACTGGACAATTTCTGTCTGTAGGTTAGAGAGTCTCAGGGTCCCTGTCCTGATGTGTAAGTGGAAGGCTGACAATGATAAATGCTACACTGCTAGGTTAATAAGGTTTACTTGCCTGTGGAGGCTTTAAAAAGTCTCATGTGCCTTTGTTAGGCAATCAATATTCAGTTTGTTTGCCAGAGTGCATGTAAGGTTTGTTTAGGGGGGTCTCTGAAACAAATGGTTGTGTGGTTGTAAAGCGCCTGATCCAGACGGAAATGTTTGAGGAAAGGAGGAGGAAAGATTCCTCATCTGTCAGTGTGAATTGTCTCTTTCTCTCTCACACATGTTGACTAATGTGTGCGTGTGAATTCTTTCACTGGACAATGTATTACTTTCCCATTGAAGACTAAATCTCCCTCTGTGAACCTTTGCCTTACCTGTTCTGTCATTAATTGCTCTTATTATTCACAGTTTCTGTGTAAGTAGGCAAGTAGAATGACAACATGTTTTAATTTTGAATGTGTTGGGTGTATATAACTGCCAGCGGTGACTCTTCTGTGAGACATTATATGTGTGTATATGTGCTTTAAAGCCTTATAAAGTTTGCTGTGTTAACTCATGAATAGTATTAGTGTTTAAAAGTTTTACTGTAAACCCACAGATCAGCTCCAGGGTAATTTAGTGAGTGTGTGGGAATGTGTATGTGTTTCTGTATGTGTGTGTGTGTGTGGTCCACAGTTGTGTGGAATGCAATTCATTGTGATTTCTTGACTGGTATAACAGCTGAGTACATAAGATTCCAAGGAGATGGACAGCAGACAGTCAATACGAGAGAAGATGGGCAGCTTTTCTTTTTGAGAGGCAGAATAGACAAATCAAGTTAATGAAAGCAGTGACACACAGAGTCTCTGCTTGAGTTAAAGAGTGGGGGGGACTCATGGTGGTCAGCTAGTTCATTTTTGTGTTTTATCAGTGGTGCTTTTATTTGAAAACATAACTGTGTGTCATCATGCTTTTGCTAATAGTCAAAACGCTAATTAAAAAGTGGCTTTATGCTAAGATGTTGTTTCTTAGTTACAAATTATGTTGCTTATGTTACAAATCCAGTTTTTAACATGTCTGGAAACTCCTGGTTCTGTTTCATGTCCTGTCTGGCTGCTTTTGAATGCTCTGTGTTATGTAAATGCACTCCTTATGTCCTAATGTCCTTAACAGTGTAAGTAGAAAAGTAAAAAAACAGAGAGCTAGCAGTCTGAGGCACTAATGTGTGAGGTTTATAGCGCTCTGTCTGGCCTCACAGGGTCACTGTTGCAGGTCTCAGCTGTTCAGAGACTGAGAGAGAAAAAGAGAGACGGCACACTGGGTGCCAGATTCCTCGGTCGCCCCTACCCAGAGTTCTCTCTGCTCTCTGCTGTCTTTATGAATGGATTACCTTACCATGCTCTACAGAGGAGCCCAGACAGACCAGACAAAGACCCCTACATACTTACCTCAAGGAGCTAGCACAGCAAACATTGAACCACACTCCTCCGAACTCATTGTGTCACTGACTTCTCCTCTGCTTTCCAAAAACCAGTCCTACAGCTGTACTATAGAGCAACTACCTGTCCTATAGTAGCACATTTCTGGACTTTTGCATCTTTGTCTGCTTTGCTACCACCATACACAGTTTAATCCACAAATTAGCCTCAATAAACACACACTCCCTCTTTTAAAATGGATTGATCACGCAGTCAGATTGATTTTCAAGCCTAGTGGCTTTGTGGTGAGGGTCAATATATGGCAGACAAGAGTGTTTGTCAGACGCTGGTTGGGTTTTGAATTGTATAAACAACGAGCATGTGACTGGATCATGGCTAGTCATATATAAAAATAACATGCTAATGTTGACGTTATGTAGGAATTACAGGCTTTGCGGTGGCTGTAGGTTATTTGAGTGAAATGGGGCATTCAGTATGTGTTGGTTTGTATGCACATGCCTGTTATTTTTATAAGGTTTTATTTATATGGAAGTGTATATATGAAGCCTATTAAGGCAAACATAGCATTTAGCTGTGCTCTGTAAGTGTGTTATGTGGAACTAGGTAACAGAATGGTTTATCAAACCTGAGGGCATTTCTTCCTTCATCTTCTGCCCCGCTGGAGTAGAGGGCATCAGGGTGAGATGTGGGGGGTAGATAGTTAGATGTGTGGGGGAGATTTTTAAATGGGTCACTGCATTGCCACAGCATGTGCAAAGTATATATTATCAAAGCTAATGACATGTGTAAGGAGACAAAGAAGAGAGAGAGACTGTCTTCTGTTCAAACGGTGACCAAGTCTTATACATTGTTAAAAAACAGCAATCAAACACACACACATATATTGTCAGTAATCATTGTGGATTAGCCATAGCATCCTGGCCCTGGCAAACCCATTAGAAACAGAGTGTGTTGAATAAGGCATTAAAATCCTCATGTTAGATGTGTGTGTGACAGCATATTCCCCATTCTCTGAAGCTAATGTGTGTTTCCTAATGCAGCGTGTCCTGTATTCATTCAGCGTATCATCCTTTTACAATATTAACACATGACTGTGGGTGTGTTTAAGCGCGAAGCCCCAGGAGGAGAGAGATGAGATGTGACAGGGTAATGGAAAAGCAGAAACTGAATTTCAAACATGCTTTATTGTTTTATTTTGCATTTGGATGTTATAGGTAATGTCTGAGGTTTATGTCTTTGATAATAATATAAGTGATATTTTGTTTGTTTGGACTTGTGTTGGTATTTTTTAACAGGTTTTTAGTCCTTGTGGGGTCCCAACAAACCATGTGTGTGAATTAACAGGGCAAAAACTAGTCAGTGTTAAACATTTATAGCGTTGCTATTTTTCCTTTGAGGTCACAGTGTTTGACCTTTAACCTTTATTGCACGCAATAGGGCGTCATGGGTGTGTGAAGTACTGTTTTAAGAAATACTGTACTTTAGGTTTCTAAGAACAGATGTTAACGATAAGGGTGTGTGTGACTGTCTTTCTGACGTCCGCATGTGTCATGTTTTATAATGAATACTGCACACATGTCATTTGTGCATCCAAACCTTGTAAAACTGGAAAAATGGCATTTCACTCATGCACTAAATAGACATGCGCACACATGCACCTGCTGTTTCACAAAGTGTGTTCGGTAAGGAAGTCAATTCAGCCGAACAAAGGAAAATTCATGCGGATGTTGGATGTGTGGCGTGTGAGGATGTGGGAAGCGTGTGTGTTTAAACATTAGTAAGGTGATCTGTGTGTAAGAGTCGACACGGAAAGCTTTGAATGGACTGCTAGCGCTTGCCCTTCAGCCTAACTATAATAGCTAACTAACTAACGATAGTCACGCAACTTCAACCTAACTATAATTTAGGAGCTCAACTGACGTCAATTTGCTGTTTACATTTACCTGTCACAACATAAGCCTTGGTCTGGCACACATTTGGCTTTAATCTCAACAGATCTTCAGACCGCATGCCTGTGGAGACGGGCCATACAGCTGTAGGCAATCTCACAAATTATTCTCTCATTCACTTAACAACTTTGGAGGGCCCATTGACAAGAAAATGTAAAGGAGAGAAAAATAAACAAAGAAAGTTGTGAGGAAACAAAAAGGTTTTTTTAGGGTTTGCCCACATGAGCTTTTCTCTTCAGCTGAATTTGTGACCATTTTAAACTCAGGGAAAGAGACACTTGGCCCTCAACCTAATCCGGGCTGTTCTCGTGTCTAATGCATCTAACCTCCTTTCATCCGAGCACAATAGAGACCCCCTTCAGCACGGGTCGTCCAAAGAAAAAAGACTGGCTCTCTCAATGTCCTCTGCTGACCTGGAAGAGATTGGATCTTTGGCTGAAAGGAGCGACTGCTTTTGCATGCTGGTCTATTTTACTTTCAAAATTAGCTTTCTTTTCAGCAGACACTTGAGTGTCTTCATTTTTATCCTGTGGCATGCGGGTGAAGGTTTTGTTGGGCCTCATTTACTCATTTTTTTTGGAGAGGTTTTGTGGATAAATGCAGCCTCTTGCTTTGAGCAAAATCTGTTTCTCTCTAGCACACTAGCTGTATTTGGCATAAATGTAAGAGCTGTGAAGTTTCATTATAGCTTTTACACACAGCAGGGTCAGAGGATTACATTAGTATAAAGTCACACTCTCTTTGCCACAGTTTCTTCCAGGAGAGCTTAAATGTTGCACATTGTTCTGTTGTGAGGTTTGTAGTGAAACTCCTTCAGGTCTGATATTATATTATCGTAGAGATAATCTCTGATTCATATCTCTGGTATGTATATTTAACTGTATTTGCATCTGGGGTGAATAGAAGTTTGACATTTAGTTCTACAATGATTCAGTGATTTACGCAGGTTTGGTGATCTTTCAGATTGCAATTGTTTTGTTTCTATTTTATTGTAGGATGTTGTTGACTTCTAAAGTTTGATTATAATGTTAGCCAAGGTGTCTTGCATCAGGAATGAATCATTTATTTTTATAGCACATTTGACAACATTTGTTGGCTAAGTTGTTAAATAATACTAGTTAATAATAGTTGTTAACTTTCTCTGTTGACATTTTGCACTTATCATTTGCCAAGCTCTTATTTGAAGATTATAATTCTGCTTTTAACTGCCTCATATCCATTTAAAAAGGGAGGACAACCAACTTTTATCTACATAAGCAAAATAACTACAGACTCATTCTACATGACTTGTGTGATTTTGGCAGAATAAGCAGCTGTCTCATTAACAGTCTGGTGTAGCTGTTTACTGCAGATGAGACACCTTCTGTGGAACATGACAGCCTGCTGTGGGGGAGAAGGTGAGAATTTCAGTATATGTGGATGGGTATGTGAGTGGCTTTTAGTTGTGTATTGGTGGTAAGTGTGTGAAATGGAGGCAGGTCTCACACTGGATTGAGTCAGAATAGTTTGTGGCACTGATGTGGTAATGGGGTATTGATTTGTAATGGTTTGGCCAATGGGTGTGTGTGTGCCTTTAAAACAGCACAATTGTGTTTCAGTAAATGGTGGAGGTTTAACGCCACACACGCACACAAAAAACATAGTGAAGAGATAAGATTCATTGCCTTTCCACCATATAGAAATCATCTATAGAGATAAAGCTATTGTTGTTAGACGCCCAACACACCCTCAGTGCCGGTTCACAAAGGGCATCGTTTCTGGTAAAGTTAGTTCCTGTTTCCAAAAAAGATATGTTGAAATTATATGTTGCAATAATCCAGTATTAGAATAACGTGTAACATTACATCAACAAGTGAGAGTTAAGTTTTTATTGAGGACAGATTTTTTTTAAAAATAAATCCTTTTTTTTGTTTATGTGATGATTTTAAAGATGTTTATGTCTGTCTTTGCTGTTACAGTTTGTGTGTCTCTCTGTTTTTCTCTCTGTTGTGTGTCTTTCACGTCCTTGTTCTTTTTCTCCTCTTTCTTTTTTTAAAGAAGCAGTTTTGTTTGCGTGGTTCCGCTTGTTGATGCAGGTGCAAAAAAACAAGAGAATGTCTCAGAATTACCCCTCCTTCACAAATAAAGTCTCCAGGGCCCTAATGGACGTCTTAAAGCCTTATGAACATGTTTTCTCTCTCTCTGTCTCTCTCTCTCTCCATAGACCTGTCAGGGCTTGTAGGTTCTCCAGGGTTGGTAGTTTCTGTTGGTTGGCCTCAGGTGTGCTGAGGAATGGAGGAAACGTTGTGGAGTGCTGGTATGGCTTTCCTCACTTTCCCCCCCCCCACCACACCCCCATCCCCACCCCTCTTTTACTTTCCGTTGGGGCTTCCTGCCAGACGAGAAAAGCCGTGGGCATAGAGCCAAAGTCTGACCCTACCTCCCATTCACTGTCAGCTATAAGAATCCCAGTGCTGTGTGTGTGTGTCTGTGTGTAGCAACCAGTAGACTGTGTAAGCAACCAGTATTTTTGCTATTCTCTCACACAACACTTGATACAGGCTGACCATCTGTGCATTGAGTGCTTGCACATCTTAAGAGTGCCGTGGTGCTGTGGGCCAGACTTAAAGAAAAACAAGTGCTTATTCAGGAAGAGAAGACAAGCAGTTTCCTTTCATTTTGAAATATGACCTTTCTTTGGTGCTTTGGTTATGTGGTTAGTGCAGATAAGTCTAATAATCTGAGCTGTGGTGCTCGTGCAGGAGACACAGGTTTAAGTCTGGTTTTGAATCCTATCTCTTGATTTTCTTTGTTTAATGTTAAAAAAAGTCAGAGTTTAAAGTTTGTTTGTAGACAGAACACACAAAATCATAAGTTGTGGAATTCAGTTTGTATTTATGTGAATATTGAAGGGAATGAATTAGTGACATGTTTTTACCCCGACACAAAGATGAGTGTGTACAGTAATAGTAGTGCAGTACAGTAGTGCCTCTGTCATGTTGTCTCCTGCACCCAAAAATAACCTTCTTTTCTGGGAAGCTTGTAGCCGTACACCTGTCATAACCTCCACTCCAGACTCATCCACATTCATGTTTTATACTCACCCCAAATCTCTCTCACTCACCCACTCATTCTCTCTCTCTTTCCCCCAGACTGCCACTCTTTGTTCAAGCACATCAGTGGAAGTGTGTAAATCGTGATCCCCTTAGCCAAACATTTCTCCCCTTCTGACGGGTGAGAGGGCCCATCTGCGGTACTCCTCCACCTCCTCTTCTCCTCCTGCATGTCATCACTCCATTCTCCCCAGACAGAGGCCACAAATTAGCCCCATTTACACTCCATTTCCCCCAACTTCACTGTCTGTAAGCAGATAATGACAGCTGCTTCTAGATGAATTGGGATGATAAGGGTGATTTGTGAGGGAGTGCGAGTGAATTATCAGGATATAGACATTAGCATGGCCATTGTGTATAAATACGATTCGCTCACACACACACACCTGAAGAAATGAAGCGATAATCTAAGGGTGTGGTTTACACTGGTTTGAACATATTAAAGTTGTTAAACTATAACGGCGGCAATATGATAAAATAGTTACATTTATTATTATTAATAATTGGATTGAGTAAACAGTTGAATTGGCAAACATCAGCTTATATATGGGATGCATATGGTTGCCAGGCAACATAGAATTTAGGGGCCTATAGCAGGTGTGCGTTTATCAGTATTTTACAACTGCTTTATTGTTCAAGTTTAGTTGTTATGGAAATCCCAGTGTGTTACTTTTTCACTAAAGCACCATCAAGAAATGTACAGAACAGAATGATAAACGTGACATAAATTCAGACATAAACAGAAAGTGTTTTTGTCCTATAAGAGTCTACATGTGACCCTTGCAGTCAGAGGCAGTTTTCTGGCATAATTGTGGATTTGTGACTCTCTTTCCTCTCTCAGAGAGGCTAAAATGTGCTGAACAAGGGCAGCATATGAGATGTAAAGGTATGTGTGAGACAGGTTTTGAGGATTTCGTGGTCCACATTAGATCTCTCTTTATATACAGAATCTAAAAAGAGAAGGATTTTAATGTCCCTTTAGAGATTGTAAGAAACGTCACAGCACAAAGCTGTGGGTTTATTTGGTGTTGATAAGATTGAATTGTGGACTACTGTGTCTGATGTTATTGGATTACGGTTTCATTGCACTCAGAAGCGTGATAACAGCACAAAATGCTCAAAGGCAATCATCTAGTGCCTGTTTACATGGAAAAGCTATTTAAGAACTGTGTAAATGACTCCCTACAGTGTAACACAGGTCTTTGCTTTAGCACAAATGTCTTCTGTGTGTGTTTTCATTTATTAAACAGATATCCTAACCATGGGACGTCACCCCGGCGTATTATCAGTCTTCTCTCTTTGTTCATGCTGAGACAAAGGAGCCTTTAGATAACTCAGCATTCTCTGTTATGGTAAATAACTGGTCAAAAGAAAGAAAACTGGTTTAGTTAGAGGTTAGCTGATGTAGCCACAATCCTTTTGTTTGTGTAGTGCTTTTCACAGTGAAGATGTACAGAAAAATAAAAATGAGGCATAGATTAAAGCTGAAATCTGTACTTTCTTGGTTAAAGATGAACAAAAATCAGTTTCTACAGAGAAAGTACATAACCGATCATAGTTCAAAGCTGTCTCTCTACTTTACCATGATTTGCAATGCTAAGTTTATAATAAATTATTTATGAGTTGAGCTACCAGGTCAGATTTCACAGGTAATGTTGGTTTAACTTCAACATACATCAATTAAAGTATTTAAGGTAACATGCAGTTTTATGTTTCAAACAGAGATGGTGATAGAGAGGCAAAAGTTACAGATTGCAGCTCACCTAATATAAGGTAATAAATAGATACTTTTATTTCATACCATTACTTTTAACAGAATTTATTTATTTGGGTATATGAATGCAATACTTAAATACTTTTAATACTTAAAATTGAACTAGTTGTGTAAAAGTGTTACCCAGACAGCTATAAATGCTGGCAGGACCTCTGACAGGGTAACATTGGTTAAGATGTTGTCTAAACCACCCTTTCCAAAACAAGACTGATCTGTGGTTGGTCTCATTACTGGCTCATTGAGCTCTGCTGAGCACAGACACGGTCAGAGGCCGGGGACATGAGAAAGGAGGTCTGTTCCTTCATTTGAATTAATGGACAGTTAATATTGCCTGTTTGGAAGGTGCCTTCCAAACGTTTTTTAAAATCCTATTTTTATGCTTTGTTGTCTTCTATCTCTCCCACTCTTTTCTCATGAGTCCCGAGGGAATTTCATTATGGCTTTCATGTCCCTCTCACCTCGAGTTAAGTTGGTCACTCTCCTGCCGGGAATCTGTGAAAGAATGTGAGAAATGAGGAGAGTCGCCCGTGGGCTGGGTGTGTTTCAGAGGGTTCGAGGTTTGGGGTCAGTGGCTGGTATTGTTCAGAAGGAACATGAGGGAGTCGTATGTGGCAATTAGATGTGTATGTGGATGCACTTAAATTAGTTTCCTGTATGGAAAGGTCAATGCTATTAGACTGGAAGTGGATTTATATGGGACCTGTGACACAGTAGATGTGATTTATACTGTTAGCCGGTTATAATAGCCTGCTGTGCTTCCTTTTAAAGTTCATTTTAGCACGTTTGAAAATAGTATGTAGGTGTTTTGACCTAGCACTTATAAACAGAGAAAACTGTGAAACAGAGCAGAGGGAGGGAGAGAAACAGAGAGAGAGCATGTTTTTTCCTCTTTAAGCAGTTGCTTAACACATTAAAGAGAAGTTAAATAAATGGAAGGACGCAAGATCAGATTGTGACTAGACACTTGAGCGTGTGTGTTGCGATTATAAAATTATAATTTCAAATAAATTCAAAAGTATGCATTGTTTAATTTGAAATATAAATGATACTGCTGATGTTGAGCAGTGTAGTGTCTGAGAGAATCAGTCAGCCGAGACTGCCAGAGACAGACTAGGTGGTGATTATCTATGTGTCTTTGTCTGTACTCTTCAATTAGACTAACAAGAGCAGATTGAGCACATGCAAAATTACAGATGCCATCTGAAGAAACAATGGATTGCATTTCTAATCCAATCTCTCTCTCTCTCTCTCTCTCTCTCTCACTGTGAGGTGGATAAACACCCTGTAGCTTTCCCACAAGTCTGTGCATCAGTGCATCAGTGCTGAGTTTTGGGTAAATGTAAAACCTTGCTCTTTGCTCCAGGCCTTCAAGACATTTAGAACCAAAAACTGAAGTACTAGACCAATGGGAGCGTGTTTGGGGAAAGCAAATATAATGCCTTTCTATTGGCTGTTCTGTCCACCAATGGCATTGCTCACAGCCAGTCATTGTTTTTCTAGTGAGTATTCCATCATAAATGACTAATATGAGTCTCAGAGTGTTTTCTTGTATCCTTTCTAATAGAAAATATAAGCTATTATTATATCTGACTGAATTAAGTTTAACTAATCCAGTTATCAAACTTTATTTTGGAATATTTTTACGCAGGCCTGTCTGTACTTTAATCATTCATAACGTGATATGCGAAGCCATTTTGGACAATTATACTTCAGCAATGATAGATTTGGTGATTTGTAGCAGCACTTTTGAATTTAATATTGGCGGTTTTCATTTGTTTTCACACCCACCTCGTTCCCCTACCATCTGTTCGTGCTTCACTTTTCACGCTAGAGAAGGTAAAGTCAAGTAACTATGTGGTTAAGAGCCAGAGAGAGTTATATTAGCAGTTTTCAGTCATCGCATTCTTTGTAAAGGATGAGTGCTTTGTCATCTGTGGGCTGCTTTGTGCAAACTAGCTAGAGGAAGCTAAAGGAAGCAACGCTGTAAGGACTTCCTTTTCAACACCCGGCCCCATACTGCCGGGCGTGTGCTGGTGATCTATTCTCTAGCCTCCCTTTCACCCCAAACAAAAGAGTGTGTGAGGGAGGGAGAGAGACGTTCACCGGAGTCAGTCCATTTCATTATTCCATTACAATGCGAACCCTTCACAGCCAAACATTAGCTTTACGCTCATCTGTGGAGTGAACGGGGGAGGGAGCGCTCAGCACGGAGGGAAATGGATAAAATATGTGGCAGAAAGAAACAAAGAAAAGAACTTTGCTTTCCGGTTATTTATATATAAAGGCCATACATTGTCCATACAGCTGTGCTGGTTTTATCTCTGTAGTCTTTTCTTTTCACGCACAGTATTTTCATTCCAAATGTATCAAATATTTCATGTTTTTTATGTAAGCAGCCACGTAATAATGTGCAGACAGTCATTATTGCAAATGAACCTCTGTAGTGTGACACATGACTCCTTATCATCATGTTTTTTAAATAGCCGACTGTATTTTCGGACACCTGATTGTACATTTCTTACACTTTTCAGTATAAACTTGAGGCAGTATTCTTATTTGTGCTCTAGTGTTTGTGTGCGAGTATAAGGCTGAGCTCATTAGTGTGTTTATTAGAGTGTGTGTGTGTGTGTGTGTGGTTTAATAACAGAGCCAGGGCTAGCACATCCCTCATAGCGTGTGAAATGAAATGGAAGAGGTGTCCTTCTAAGTGCCTGTGATTAAAGTTTCACAGCGAGGCTCATCTCGCACCCTTCCTCCATCCTCTCCACCTGCCTCCACCCTGCAGGAGACATCAGGCTCAGAATCTTCAGAATATCAAGTCCAAAGCATGTTCACTAGCTTCAAAGTGGTATTTTTGGGATGTCTTAGCACAGACGCGTGAGTCTGATGCATCAATCGTGACTAAGGTGTTTGTGTATATAAGGGGCCTGTTGTCGTCACACTGGGATTTATTACATAGTATTACTGTTGAATCCCACCAGGGACGAACAAGTATATCACGTAGGTGTGGAGTAAGAGAGAGAGAGTGTGGGCTACAGGTCACTGGGTTCATACACTGACTCACGTTTTTTGTTTTTCTCATTGATTTTCGCTAACCTTTTAGTTATGACTGCAATGACATTTTCACTCCGGATCCCTGCTGAGACGTTCCATCTGGAGTGTTTTCTGAGGCTGAAGGTTCGATATTTATTGGGATTCTATCAGATGGTATTAAATCTGTGCTTGATTAACACGCATATGTTTATATAACATCAGAGCTCAAGTTATGAGGAACAGACACTGACATTCACTTAGGTGTTGCTAAACAAGTACAATTTAACCATGAGGAATACATTTCTTGGTACCTTATGTCACAAGGTGTTGCCTGGTACTTGTCTGCTATTTTTAATGAATTGACTTTTTGAATTGCCTCATGGGATAAAATAGTGCTATCAGACACTAGACATACTTCAAAACCTCACAGGAAGCAGTAGCCCATCTGGATATATCTTATTTACTATCTTATGTAAGTTTTTTGTATACTGAAACATACTATTCTTTATGCATGCTGATTTTTCGACTATTATATAGTATGGAAGTCAACAATTTTAGACACCATGTTATGTCTGTATTCTTTAATAGGAAAAGAGCAACATTTTTAAAAATACTAATAGGGCTTAGTTTACGTTTAAAAAACAAATGTGTCAAATACCAACAGCATTTGAAAACAACAGTTTCATATATTTGTTTTCATATGTACAGTATTTGTTAATTGTTTAGGTGAAATCCAACTCTTTTAACAGGCTCCTTCAATGCAAATGGTAAAATAAACCTTTATAGTGTTTGAGTTACACTTTTTGTATTGTTTATTCCTGCTATAATATATCTTCTGCAGTTTACAGGAACTCAGATGTAGAAAAGGAGTAATGTACATGTGGTCAGCTTCAGTTTATGTAACACTAAAGCAAGGCTGAGTGGACTTACTGCAGTGCAGCGTTTTGCTATTGCCTCTCTCGTGTATAAACAAACATCTGTTTATTTCTCTGCAAGCATTCATTTTGAGAACACTTTTGTTTTACCTACTAGTTGCCTTAAGGTCCAGTTGACCCTTTAGCTGCCGAGGCTGGACATAATCCAGTGTAGAACACAACAACCCCAACACACGCACACACATCTTCTTGTTAGACTGTTCCAAAAAACGAATCACACATGGATTCTACTGAATGACAATTAAAATTAAATTGTTTAACTATAAATTTCTGAAGGGAAATAAATGTTTTTTTTTGCCTGTGCAAAACACACCCCACAGTGCTCAAATATTGTGGATAGTTGCTATGTGGTTGCTAAGGTGTTGTGGACTAGGGGCTTGTTAGGCTTGTTTCTAAACTTCTGTTCCCCATATTCATTGTGTGAAAACTGATATGTAAAATGTAAGTTGCTTTGTGGAAAAGCTTCTTCATCATTATATGTGAACAGGGATCTAATGTATACTACCACTAGAAATAACCTCTTTGTGTGCTTCTGTCCCTTCCCCCCACTCCTCTATCTCCAGTTATTGGAATAGTGACCGTGTCATTCTGGGGCTAAACCATAAAGTTCACTCAAAGCTTGTAAAGTCTAATCTATCTTCTCATACTGGTACCTGCTGCAGAATGGAAATGAGGCTCTGTCTTTTTCTTCTGTGCTAAGTTGGTATTGAGAGAAACTGGGTCAGATTGGCATTGAGGATTATATCACTGAGGTTCAGCTGTAAGTCTACTGCTAGACTGCCTAGATCTTCTGTCATAATTACCTTATTGTTGGCTTCTTAAAGAACTGAAAGGAACCTCAGAAAACTCTTCTTCTCCCACAGTGGGAAGGATGCTACACAAAAGAATCAGGAAGTATAGTTATATAAGGGTTGTGTGTGGATGTGTGACTGCACCTTAGACCAGGTGTTCTTTCATGTTCTTGTATGTGTCCTGTAATCCACCTTCAACATGTTCAGAAATCCAAAACCTTTGTAATCAGTCTTTGTTCACTTTGTTTAAAACTGTCTATTGTTTTTTTTCCAGGGAAAACCTCCTCAGAGCTGATCATGAATACAGATCATGGAGTCTATAAATAGGAAGATGGCTGTTTGGAAATGCATTTGATCCTATGGTTCTAGCTAAGGTACTGCCAGTTGGTCACATTAACATGATTTAATATACTTTTCATTTACATATATATTATCCTAAATAATAAGATGTGTTTTGGTTTCACATTGACATAAAATTGTA